>VZTU01004264.1:24437-42150 GCA_013400835.1 Zapornia atra
GTAAGACCTATGAGGATTAGAAGTATATTTGTTAAAATTATGTTATTTGAGTATATTGCACTAGAGATTCAGGAAACTTTGAAATGTTGAGTATAGTGAATACACAGTAAAAATCACATACTTGTCAATGCGGCGTCATTGTGAAGAAATTCCTTTGCTGTCAGCAGGTAATGGGATGATGATGGAGGATCCATCATCAGACCATACAGTGTACATGTAACTTTTGGTAGTTTTAGGAGAAAGTAAGTAAATTGGGAGAGATGAGCTGTAATCTGTTGCCCTTAATGTCTCATATCATGATATGTTTTAATCATCATAAGGTGAGAAAGGGGAAAAAAACATGCCTCTGAAGAACTCTAGAAGGGTTCTCGGCCCATCTAACTGCGAGGCTAACGTTGAACAGGCTTTTAAGTGGCAAGTCAACATGGGTAGATTTGCATCTACCTTTCTTCTTCAACTAAATAACTTAGACGCTTTAGCAGGTGATCTCATTAGAACCATTTCATTGTCTAGGAGGTCAGCTGGGAGTCTAAATGACGTGGTCTGAATGCCACACATGGTGTCAATAATAGCAATTATTTTTGCTCTGAAATTTAATAATAGGGGATTTGTACACTGATAATTGAATTTTCAAAAGTTACTTATCTGCCTACAACTGCCTGAAGGGAGGTTGTAGAGAGGTGGGCAATGGTCTCTTCAGCCAAGTAACAGAAGGTAGGACAAGGGGAAATGGCACAAAGCTGTGCCAGGGCAGGTTCAGATTAGATGTTAGAAAAAAACTTTTTACTGAAAGAGCTGTCAGGGCCTGGAACAGGCTGCCCAGGGAGGGGGTTGAGTCACCTTCCCTGGATGTGTTTAAAAAAAGGGTAGATCAGGTACTTAGGGATATGGTTTAGCATAGGATGGGAACAGTTGGACTTGATGATCTTAAAGGTCTTTTCCAACCTTTTGATTCTGTGTGATTTTGTTGATTTTAGTTGTGCTTTGATGATGGAGAGTAGGGAAGGAAAAAGCATATTGCACATGAACAGGCATAGCAGAATTCTTTTAAACATAAATGTTTAAGGAAGACAAGATGTATGGATTATTTTTCTGGCCAATTATTTCCCATCAGACTGTCAACCATGGATTTTCTTTCATCACTTGCAAATAAATCTTTGCTGAAGAGTAAAAATAAACTCTGTTTTAGTTTGTTCATTTCCTTACATTTCCTGACTCTGACTGGAGGAAGAAGAACTAAAATAACACAAATGCAACTTTTCCCTTTTTGCTGTCCAGTGAAACTGAAAATACCTCCTAAGAGATAAATAGTCTTCTGTGATAATTTTACTGCATTAAGCAGGAAATAAGATGCTGAGAGAGACAGATGAGCATTGACCACTTGGGAGCTTAATTATAGTAAGAAGCTTTCTATGAGAATATAATCGTCTCAATGGTGAATAACACAGATGTATTTTAGTAACTGGACATTATTTAGATGCTTTGACATGCAAAAAGTATAATGGATTTGGGTATTTTTATGTAACTTGTAAATGTCAGAAAATTATCATGAAATGCTTCTTTCAAATGAAACTAAACTACATAATTGTGTGTCTAAGTACTATTAATGTTCTACAAGTTCAACTAATTTTTGGCTCTAGTGAATTAAATACATAGCTCTGCAGTGGCAGAGTTACTTTGGTGGTTACTTTTGAAACTGACTTCAACAGGACAAAGATGGAAGTGATCTCTGTAAGAAGTAAAAATAAATAAACTTATTTATCTATATATAAATAGTAATTTTGTAATTTTCTGTATGTTCTTTATGAGCCTTATGGTGAGTTATGACTATAACTTCAAGCTGGATCATTCACCCTATATACCTAATTTTTATGAAATTTGCTATACAGTGATATTTTTACAGTATTTTCCCTGATGATGATCACTGAGTTTTAGGGTATCTGAAATGAATCTGAAGAAGCATCTGCTGTCATGACTGATCTTATGATCCTATCATAGTCCAACACCACGGTTGTAGAGCAACTTTTCCTAAGTGGGTAAACATTGGGTTTCTGCATGTAGTCTCGTACAGGTAGTTTTGAGATATCATTATCTGGTTGCATTAAAAATTAGTTAATAACGTTGAAAATTAGTTAATTCCCAGATTTATGAGAACTTTAGAACTACTAACTTGAATGAGGGAAGGAACATTTTGTGTAAAACTTTTAGGTTAGAATTGCAGGGAGAAAAAAGGGAATAAAAATAACTAAGAAGTTATTCTATTTACTATTTAAGGTAATAATATTTAACTTAATATTACTTGAATTGTGATTTACAAATGAGCGATGGGCTTTGCTAAATGGGTTTTGGATACAGAAGTCCAGTTTCCAACATCTCTGAATGCAGCTGCGTATGGATGGCTGTATGAGGGAGCACATTTTAAATCTCTTTCCAGCTAAAACCAGCACTTTCAACCCCTGTCTTGTACCCTCAGTACAACCATAACTGAACCTTGATTTCTTACAGTCTTGGGGTTTATGTGTATTGTTGCATATTACTTATTTTATCTTTTTGAAGCTCTCTTTCACCTCGTCGCCTCTTCCAATGTTGATGTGAAAAATGCAATGACCTTCAATGGGCCGCTGGAAGACATGTTTGGGTACACAGTCCAACAGTATGAAAATGAGGAAGGGAAATGGTAAGTTGTTTTTGTTTTCTTAAATGGAAACCACAAATTATCAGGTGTTCAGTGACTCAAGTGCTATACTATTATTTGTAAGTGTGCCTGATACATAAGGGTCAGATTCTGAGAGTCGTATTTCTTAAAGTAATGCACAGCCATAATGAAACCTGGAAAGACTGAGAGACTGGAAGATCCAATTTTATATCTACTTTTATTGCCTCAAACACATAAATGAGTTCACAAAGTGGGTAAATTCCCCCACTGATGGAGCTGAGAAAGTTTTGTGTTATGCCTGAGCCCTCTATTTTCATTTACCAAATAAAACTTTTCCTCATGTTGGTGTATTGGCAGTGAAATTGCTCCTGTTTTACCTAAGTAATCTGTATTATGTAATTTTTTCTAAAGCCTTCTGTCAGGTTGTCTGAACTGAGTCTTTTAACTGGTGGGAAGATTTCCCTTTGAAAATCCTTATCCATACAGTAGTCTACCTTCCCTTTTGGAGGGCTAATCATGTCTCGCAATTGGTAAAGTGTTTGCATTTGGGACTTGGCGTGTTCCGAGTTTTGCTTCTTGTTCTCACGATTTAGAAGTTGCATTTTGGTGTGAGTATTGGTGACATTAATTCTTGGTCTTTTGACAAATACCTGTTATGTTCTTACCTTGTAAAAAACAAATTTCACAAGCTAACCCCTGGGCCGGAGGACTGAAAGGATGATTGAATGGTAAAAGGGTTTGGGAATCCTGACATATCCATCAGTCTTTGCAGGTTGCTCTGGTTTTCCCAGAGCTGTGCTAATAATTTGACATTCTTGGTAAACCCAGGGACTCCCACAGGCAGCCTGGGACAACAGGCATGTGGCTGCGTGACCTGCAGTGCCTAAGCAATCCCCTCTACAAGCATCAGGGTTGTCAGATTCAAGAGTCTGTCCACCACTGCAATGCAGCATTCCCTGTTACCACAGGGGACGTTTGCTGAAATGAAATTGCAGAGCTTGCTTTTGAAAATTCTTGTTCTTAATTGCCAGGCTGTAGGATATTTAAATATACATCTGCAACAGACCATCAGGAAATGGTATCCATTCTGAGATGGTATCTATAACTGAGCTTTTGCAAAGTAAGCTATATTGTTGTAGACTGTCCTGAAACCTTTCAAGAGTGAAAAATAATATGAGCTGGAAATGGCAACTCTTCCAGTAACTGAAGGAAGGTGGCAATCTAAACTGGTGTGCTAGATCTGAACATCTCTGACATTAAACTCTAGTGATGATGTGAAAGAGTCAAATCATCAGCAACATCCAGAGCAGGAAATCTGTAGGCTGACACTTAAAAATAAATACACAAAGCAGCCTTGTGATGCTTTGTCAACTGTTATAATGCTACCTAGTTACCACAGGTAGCAATTCTCAGCAGCAGTTGTTTGTGAATTTGGCCATGGCTGTTTCTCAATAAAACTGGGCTCCCCTAAAAACATCCCCCATGCAAAATGACAGAAGAGCCTTTCAGACCACTTCTCTCTGTTCACGGGGCTTGCTTTCCAGGAAAAGAACAGTACAAAGACATGATCCTGCTGAGCATCGATCACCTCCCATGGGATGTCAAGCACACTCAGCTACCCTGCAGTTAAATGGAAGTCAAGGATGCGTGATAGGGTGTCATGCCTGTTTCTAAGTTTTGCTGTAAAAAATGCACACATTGCAGCAAATAGTTTGAAAGAGCAATCAGGTTCAGTATATACTTGGAGCATTTTATTTTGCTTTTGAATTAATTACTTTTTTATTAATGAAAAAATCTTAATGGATCACAGTGTTTGGTGGTTGGTTTTTGGGGGTGTTTTTTTATTAAAAAAAGCTGGATTGTGTATCAGGTTTTAATTCTCCTTTCTGTCTGTGTTTTAAATCCGTAGGCTACATTTTACATTTTATATCATTCTATTTAAGTATCTTCTGGTGGAACACATCAATTTATGGTTAAAGGTTGAAATGGTTCACTCAATAACTCTTCACAATCTTCTAAATGTTTAGAGGCAAATCTTACTGAACTATTGGTCTTTATGGCAGGATCTCTGTTTCCAGAGTGTGCTCTGAATTCTAATTTCATACAAGTTCTTAAATAACTAGTTGTTACGTGATGGGTAATGCTGGGCTATTCATTATAGCTAAAGAAGACTTGAGAACAAAACCACTGTCCATCTCTAACTTGTGTTTCTTGCTGAAAACTAGATTTAGCACACCTAAATGCTAAGGTGTGTTGCTTACAAAGTAATATATAAGCATGGTGATGTTTGTTCTCGCCAAATTTTGGAAAAGAAATGCACAGGATAAAAATCCCTAACATTTTAATTTAAAAAAACCCCAACTTTTAAATTACATTATTTTTTACTAATGAGAAGAAATGTTCATTTCACTCTTCCGGCTCACATTACTCCAGACTGAACTCTTCTTCTGGGTGCTTATGACCCTCTCCTTTGGCATTTGGTCTCTCAGCATTTATAATACATTTTCTTCTAAAATACACTAAAGATCAAGGAGATATTAAATAAAACAGTTGTTTCCTTCTGTATTACTTTTACTACTTGTCATCCACCCACAAATATAGCTTTTATTTTCTGTTGGTTTTTTTTTAATGTTATTCTATTGTGTAATTTGGTAACTAGGCACATCTTCTTTCTGTGTCCTTATTAAAGAGGAGACAGAATGGCTGCTTTTGCTTATATTTGAACTAGCCTAACAGGTAATTTTCTTGCTCTCCATCCTGTACTCTTTGTATAGATCTTAATGTAGCTATTCTCTCTCTGTAAGGTTTATTTACTTACTTCTGTGCCTTTAAAGAAAGAAAAAAATTCAGGTAACTTATTTCATTTGCAGGGTACTTATTGGTTCACCATTAGTTGGCCAACCTGAGAAAAGAACAGGAGATGTATACAAATGTCCGGTAGGAAGGGACAACCAATCACCCTGCATAAAACTCAACTTACCAGGTATGAAAGAAAATAAAGCTCTGTCACATGGAAAAATTATAGGCGGTCAGATCTTAAGAGATTTTTAGCTAACAAATATGTATTAGAATTGTTTCAATTGAGAAGATTTCCATAGGACTCCAGAGGTAGATTTGTAGAAAGTTGTGTCTGTAACATCAAAAATAATTTTATTTTAAAGCTTCTCGTTGTCCTGTGGAAAACATGCTCATAGTTTTAGAAAGGCAATTGACTATGTTATCAAAATGTTATAATGACTGACATTAGTTTACTGTGGTTGGAAGTCCTGGCCATGGAGTCAAAAAGGCCATGGAGCATAGATTCATACATTATCCTTTCCAAATCTCTCTAAAAGCCAACAAGAGCCTTCATAATGCCATCAGTGAGATTTTGATGAGAACATAGCTTGCCAGAACCACACTCATGCATTTAATGTGATACAAGTACAGATTAATCACTTTATTGCTTATGTCAAGAGATACACAACGTAGGTAGGAAGAGTTCATATTTAATTCATATTTAATATGAATTTTGCTAAATGCCTGTTTGGGTATTTTTTTAATGTCCTCTTTTTCCTTGAAAGCCTCATGTTAGTAACATAACAGTAACAAATCTAAAAACTGTTAATTATAGCAGGCCAGGAGAAAAAAAATAATGCTTTCTGATTAACAAAACTGTGAACGGTAATCTCTTGCTTTTGTGATGCACTGTTATTTTTACTTTTTTTCTTTTTTGGCAGTTCAAGAAAACTATTTGAGACAGCAACCCAGACAAATTTTCTGGGACAAAAGCCAGTCTCAGAAATTTTTCTTGGTTGTTGCAATTGAGGAAGGAGGAGGAAGGGTGCTAAAATATTTTATGAAACCAGTGTCAGTCTGGGATTTATTTTAGAAGCTGGAAGCTCCACGATAGGGGATATATACTTTAACATTTTGTTTTCATGTTCCCAAATACTTAACATTTTAATCTATTTATAGATGCTACTTCAGTTCCTAATGTTGTGGAAGTAAAAGAAAACATGACTCTTGGAACAACCTTAGTGACTAACCCAAAAGGAGGCTTTCTGGTAAGAAAGGACTTTTTGCCAATTTTGAAAGAAGTCTGTTTTTTTCTCAGGTACCGTAACAAGAACATTTCATCTTTTCTCATATTTTAAAGGCATGTGGACCACTTTATGCATATAAATGTGGACGTTTGCATTACACAACCGGGGTTTGCTCTAATGTCAGCTCCACTTTTGATTCCATTGAGGCGATTGCTCCATCTGTGCAAGGTATGCATGCCACAGGAATTCTCTTGTGTGTCTGAGAATACAAAGTGCCAAACAAGACAAATGTATACACACAGACATACCATAAAGTACGAACTGCTTAATTTAGCTACCAGCATTACCAAGTTAAGTAAATGTTTTCATTGTCTGTATTATAACTAAGTTCTTGCTACTTTTGGAATTTGTCTCAGTATAAACAATCAGTAGAGTGCTATGTGACATCCAAACACAATTGCTAAAAATAGTTGCTTATGTTTTTTACTTATGGCCAAAGACTCCTTTTACATAATGACGACATGGTAAGACCTAACACAAACCCAATTTAGTAATATAGATAAAAATCTTAAAGACCTGGTGCTTTGGAAAAAATCAAAGACAAACAGATTGATATTGAAGAAGGTAGGGGTCACCGGTAAACACTCCAGTTAAATGATCTTCTAATCCCATTCTTAAATGCCTGCTTACAAGAAAGTTCCTTGCTTTATGATAAAGGGAAAACAAACTGTGTAAAATGTGATGCAAAAGATGATGAATGACAGTTGGCGTCAAACATGTCCATTCAGGCCCACTGCAGAAAGTTATGCATGTTAATAATCACAGAAGTAGCTAGAGCTGTCTGATATATTTGGTCCCTGTTAGTATCAATTCTTACACTGCAATTTGTGTTGCAGAGTGCAAAACCCAGTTGGATATTGTCATAGTCCTTGATGGGTCCAACAGCATTTATCCATGGGAGAGTGTCACAGCCTTCCTTAACAGCCTCCTGAAAAACATGGATATAGGTCCTCAGCAAACACAGGTAACACAGTGTATATTTTATGGTTGTTTAATTTACGAGAAAATGAAGAATTTAAAAGAAATGGGATGAGAGCATCATCTATAGAGCTGTTCAATTCCAAGAACTTACTGCAATCGGGTACTAAAACAAAATAGCCGAAACCACAACTAAGACAGTGTCTGCTGCCAAGTAGCAATGTCAGGGAGGCTGTCTCTCCCTGCACTGCTCAGGCAGTCTGGAGAAACTGACGTTCTAACCTAGAGACAGAAGTCAAATGCGTGGAAGCTATTTGAACATTGTCCTTTCCCACTTCCTTCCTCTCCACAACCATTTCTTGTCTTCTTTTGTACTTCATAGCACAAAGGTCATTTCTGCTCCTCCAAAGCACACATGCATGGCTCGACAGCCTTTGGTTATGAGGTTTTTTTATTAACTTTTAATATTTTGTACTGTGGAGCACTGAGCATACAGTTTTTAAATGTTTTGAAATCATAATTAACGAGTGGTTGTTAAGCGGTATGTTATTAATGGCAGAAGCTACATTTATATAATAAGGGGAGAGAGCCAAACTCCCAGCTGCTATAAATCAGCGCGGTTCCACCAGAATTAACAGAGCTACAACCAATTACCCCAGCTGAGGATCTGACATATGTTTCACAGTCTGCTGAACAGAGTATGTAAATAGCAATTCCAGCAGCACTTGGGGAAGGGGGAAGCAGAAAGCTTTTTAACAGCAGCAGAGCAAACTGGATCTTACTTTCATTTCCCTTTTTCTCCTTCCCAAAATCAAGAATTTTTTTTGATCCTGTATAATATTTGATAAACTGGAGGCCAAAACTTGGCATTTTGGCTGCTTTAGGTTAGGTCAAAACGTTTAGCTCCTGCCTTCATGAAGGAGCCTGTGAGAAAGTACAAAGGATACCTCTGTCTTTAGAAGGTATCCCCATAATTTTCTAAATTAATCGAGGTTGGTGAGTTGCCACACAACTCCCCTGTTGGCTCTATTGAACATTGGCTGGTAAAATTATTACTTATAAGCTGTCAACTTTATAATCGTGTCTTGTTATTTTAAATGCACTGTTCTTCCAGATATCGTGAGGAAGAAGGAAAAACACTTTGTCAAATCTAACAGAAAGGGAAAAAAAAAAAAAAGAATAAATTCCCCCTGCTCCCTTAAGCTGGTGATTACTGAAACATGGACCATATTGGGAAAACACTTAAACCTGAGCTTCCCTGTATGGGCAACAGCTGCATGGAAGACATTCTGCCTTCTGCCCAAAAGGCTTCATGGGAATAGTATACAGGACAATCAGCTTTACTGCACTCTTGCCCTTCTTCCTAACCCTGCAATTCCTAAATTTTTACATTGCCACACCTCTGTTATGTTTGTTTTTGGAATCCTGCCTCGCCTGTGTGCCTCAGCTTGCACACAAAAGATCCCTGGCTGGCCTGCACTCCAGCAGCTTGCCATCTCCACCTACAAAATCCTTCTACCCACAGTTTGGCATAGCTACCCCTCTTCTCACATGTACACTTATTCACTTGAGAATGTCAGCTTTGGCATCTGGGTGCTGCAGAACAGAAACATTTGAGAGCGAGATAAAAACAGGATAAGGAGGAGAGAGGCTGAAAAACTGGAAATGGAAGTCGAAAGCTAGGTGGATTTTTCTCAGTTCCTCTAACCTTTCCTCCCTCCCCAAAGCATGTCCCATCCATTTCTCCAAACCCTCTGCTTGGGAACCCTTACACAGCCAAAGGTAGCAATGACTGTATGCTGTGTCCTTCACTCACACCATCTCCTTTCTAAGAAACTGTTGATTGTTGAATGGTGAAGAGGGGGAAAAAACCAGAGAAGGCTTATTTCTCTGCTTGCCTCTGGGAGCATAGAATAGAAATGCAGGAACAGTTGTTTACTTTCTGTCTGTTTAAATTGATTTTTCCATGTTCACCTTTTGGGGATTGTTGAGCTTTTAGAAATCAGTGGACTTTCACTGGCTTCAGCTTGTTTTCCTCTTGCATGGGAAAGGAATGAGGTGATTACAGAATAACTCTTTAGCAGCTTGGGTGTGACTTGTTCAAAACTGTTTTGATTAGAGTCTTGTGAGAGATTTTTTTCCCCACTTACCCCCTCCATAAACAATGGTTATTAAATTTGTGGCAAGTCAGGAGAGAAATTTGTCAGTGTCCTATGTTTGGCAAATTTGAAAGAGAAAGGCAGAAGATTCAGATGCAAAAAGCCAATTTATGGTATAATTTTTTCAGAAGTACACCTTCCTTTTTCCATCCTCCAAAAAATCCAGAGCACTATAATGATGGTTAAATTGAATATCATGAGTTTAGGAATAAAAGAAGTAAAGGACAAGTGATGATAAAAAAGTGGAGAAAGAAAAAGGAATGAAACGAGAAAGAATGGTAAAAAGTAGGAATAAAATATTTCTCCTGGTTTTGTTCCACATTTTAATGCAACTGCAAGCTTGACTTCTGGCTGGAGCTAAAACATGACAGTAAGGGACTGTATCGGTTTGACTAGTAAGTCACACCATGCTATATCTTATGATTGGTTTTATCTGCAGGAGAGCAGAAATGTATTAAAGAGGTATTAAAACATTCAGGACTAAGAAAGATCATTGTAATAGTAAAAGTAATTTCTAAATCTCTGGAAGCAAAACAAAATGTAGGTCAATTAATGCAATTTTTCTTTGATTCAGGTATCTTTAGCAAAATCTCCATATGATAAAATTATCCATTATTTGATAAATCATCCATTAGTGCTTCCCAAGGAATTTCCACTTTTATTTTCTGTTAAGTGCAACAAAAATATTTCTGATTTTCCTTGGCATTCCAAGGTTGAAAATCTTAGCATATCATCATTCCCACATAGTAAATATTGTTCCTTCTATTTTGTTTATTGGGGGTGAGGGGTTCATTTGTTTGAGGTTTTTTTGGTTTGGCATGGTTTGGGGGGCAGGGTTGTTTGGTTTGGTTTGGTTTGGTGGGTGGGTTTTTTTTGGCTTTGTTGTTTTTTTCCAAATAGTTTAGCTTAATAATTTATTGGGAAATCCAGGATGTACTTTCCAAATAAGGGGCTGTATTCACTTATAGAACAAATAATTGCCCTCAGAAAATTTTGTCCCAAAGTACAACAGTCCTTCACTTGCCCGTTCTCTCATACAACACTTTTTCACAGGAACTGATGACAATTAAAGATTAATCCCTTGTGTAACATAAAAGCCATGGAATGCATGGAATGCTAGGGAAGGGAACATAAGCTTAAGAATACAAAGATGTTCAATAGATTATGGTCAGTAATGCTGGGAAAAATACTAGGTTTTCTGGAGTAGAGCAGAATTACATCCTTCTGTGTAGTACTATTGCATTTTTCAGATTTAAATTATAAAGACAATCAACATAAAAAGCCTGTAGGCAATATTCTCAGAGACTTGATGAGTTTACAAGGTTTGAAAAGTCTTATTATCCCATAAAGGCACATTTGCATCACATAGATGTGTCATTTAGAGTTTTGCATTAGATGGAAAGGCTATAAAAGCTCAAAACCATCATTGCTAACTAATAGAATCTAATACTAATTTTTCAAGGTGGACTGGAACACGCAGTCTAATAGTATTTCATCAGTTTTGGAAAGCTTTTTGTTACTCTTTTTTGAGTGATGGCTCATCTCTAATGCCATGAAATGTGTGGATGGTGATCAGTGCTTTCAAAGCTAGTGTTAAGGAAGGGTCTCACAGAACAACCGTATCCCATAAGATAACCACATGCCCCCCTTCCTTCCTGGTTTACAAGCTAAGCAACACAGTGCAGTTTTCCAGACTCAGATGTTCTTCCCATTCACTTCCTGAGAAGGAAATGCTCAAAATGTTTACTTGCTGTGATCATGGACGGCGTTTCCTTTCAAATAGGAAATGATACAACTAAATGTCAGCCTGTATTCTTTTTTAGTAAAACAACCACACCAACATGAGTCTCTAGAATCATGAAAGACTACCAGGTATTTTTTACACTGGCAGCATTCAGTAGTTGATTTAATCCTTGGTGCCAATAAAATACTAAAAATTCTTATCTCAGAGCCCGTGAATCCACAGCAGTGGGCTCCCTGCTCTACATTAGTCTCTGGGTACACTTCTGCATCGTCCTGGAATATTTAAGGCACTCCTCCTGCTCCAGAAGTCCAAACGTAATGAAAAACTCTTGTTTATCACAAATTCATGGCAGTCTTTTCAAATGACTAGCACCATCCTGTTCAGATTATGCCGCAGGTCACTTTAGATGCATGCCACAAAGAAGTCGCCTGGGAGGGAACTGATTGCACATTCCATCTTCAGCATGGGGTTTAGTCGGTGCCTCACGACTGCTCTGAGCAGTAAAATAGGTTGTGTCCCAGCATGTTGTGTAAGCACTGTGCAGGGTTAATAGGCTGCTGTCCATGAGAAGGTGTGACCTCTGCATGCCCTCAACTGCCTGGCAAGAGAATGAAAATATTCTAAAAGAGAGCAACTTCTCGTAACCTTGAATTTGCATCAGTTCTTCCAGATTTGATTGTATTTTCAAAGCATACTGAAATTAAGCAGGGTAGTTTTTGCTACCACATACCATTATAATTATAGTCCCATAATAATGTTACAAGCTTTTCATAAGGATCATGATATTTATGTTTATCCAACTGTAATCTTTCTACTACCAGCAAACACTGCACAAAATTTGAGAGGCTATGAAAGTACCTGAAAAACCACCTATAAAGCACTTGCAAAGTACATACTAAGCCACTTCTAAAATAATTTGATGGCATAAACATCCCAGAGGTCTTAGTGATCTTCAGTACCTAAATGTTAGAGTGCTTTTAATAATAGATGAGTGAGACATAAATGCCATGTAATACTGCATTATCTTAAATAACACCTATAAATTGCCATGCGTAACATAAAATTGAAATATGCTAATGGAATATTGTGTGGATTCCTCCAAGTAAAAGCTGTCATGAGCCTGCCAAAACATTAACACTGACAGAGATGAATGAGAGAATTTAATTAATATTTAAGAATATTGCTTGTGGGGTTTTTTCACACATGTTTTTGCAGCAGGTTGCCTCGGGCATTTGTGGTTGTGTTCCAATGCCAAGTGTTGATCTTTTGCGCAAAGACTTGTCCTGCTGAGGTCACCTAGGGTCATTCCATCATCCTCCTTCAGTCCAGAAGCTACTGTCTTATTCATGTTGTCCCTTCTGGCACTTGTGAGATGTCTTACTTTGGCTTACCTCCTGCTAGGAGAGTGGCCCTCTCCTGGACTTACCTGGTGTCTTCATCAAGATAAGGGTATTTGGGACTTCCTCTCACCCTGAGGTCCTAAATTTGTCAGTGCAGTGCTGTTTCTAGACTGGATTGAGGAAAAATAAACTATCAGACATGAATATTATATTTGAATGAAGAGAGTTGTGAGTGAACCATGGGTTTGGAAAAGTATTTTGAGAAGTTGTGACTGATGGTTAGGGCATTCATCTGTCTTGGCCTAGGGGAGACCAGAGCTGTGGCACAGATTACAAGTGAGGAAGAATGAGGAGTTAAGTCTCCTTTTGGCTTTGCTCCCATTTTTAATTTAAAAAATGTAGAAATATTAGAAATATTTTGTAAGATCAAGTGCCTTCTAGCCAGTCTTGCTCAAATGATTATAGGTGTTTCATTCTGAGGGAAACACCCAGAGGTCAATTCTTTTTCTGGCTGTAGATAGAGACGGGCATTAACCCCACTACAGGAGACATGAATATTTTCTTTAAGGGTAGCTGATTTTTAACATGAACTGTGCATTTCAGGTTGGAATTGTTCAGTATGGACAGACTGTAGTCCATGAGTTTTTCCTGAATACATACTCAACAACAGAAGATGTGATGGCCGCAGCCACGAGAATACGCCAGCGAGGTGGCACACAAACTATGACAGCCCTGGGAATAGATACAGCAAGGTAAATAAATGAAATACCATCCTGCATATGGCAGAAACAAACATAAACAGATATGATGACATTCTGATTTTATAAATTTAAAAATATGGTGTGGATCACATCTGACTTCACTTTAGTTAAGTAAACAAAATTTAGGAGGATAGATAAAGAGACTGTCTAGCATAGCACCGTGGTAGGGCAGGTAGGTCTTGAACAGAGTAAGTAGGGAAAGAGAAGAGACAGAGAGCAGGGTTGTAGTCCTACGCAGAAGGCTGACAATCTTTGATGTCCACACAGAGCAGGTAGGAACTGAGTGTGTAGAGGGACAAAGGAAATTAAGTTTTTTGGAGGAAGCAGGAAAAAATTTAACATTTTTATATTAATTTGTCTTCATTCTGAATTTAAGATTACAGTGTTTGAGCTCACACTTGTCAGAAAGCCTCAGAATTTTAGATATTAAGTCTTTGAAGTTTCTGGATCATTGGGAGATTAAAGATCTGCTGTAGCGATAGCATCATTTAGAAATGCTTCCTTTATGGGGAAAATGAAATCTGACTTTTGTAGAACAGACAGTAAACACAAAATCTCTTAGATGCTTTCAAACCATACAATGTTTTCCTGCTATCTTTTTCTGCTGGTATGACAGCATGAATTAATTCCATAAAAGATGGCACTCACCCTTTTCAAATAACTAGTTAGTAAAATATGGTATTCACTAAGCATCAGAAAGTAGCATCTTTCTGATTAATTATTTTATTATCTGTCCAAAGGGTTTTTGTGTATGATGTCTTAAATCCAATTGAATCCTTACATAGTCACCAGTAATGTTTTCCTTAGATTGAAGCAGAAGCTTAAGAGAGTCCAAACAAGTTAATGAAAGCAGAGCCAGCTGACAATTGCCAAATACTCAGAAACCACATGTGGTTCAGAAAGTCTCTGTGCACAGGGACTATCAGCAGAAACTTCCTCTGTTCTTGCATTCTTCCTATCCATCCATTTTTGGCCGTTGTCAGCGGTAGATCTTAGCTTCCACTCATGTGGCCAGACCCAGAGTTCTGTGGGTTTTTTCTAAGAAGAGGAAGTTCGCTTCCTTCCTTTTCCTCCGGAGTCCTGATCCAGCTTTCTTCCCTTCCACAGCCCTATTCCAGCCTTGCCTTTTCTGGTCCCTTCCAGAGCCTGGGTGAGCAGCTGCCCAAAGCCTTGGTGCCCGTTTACCCTTCTGCAACTGTAGAATCGAACCAGTCACCCTCACCTGCTTCCACTCACCTACAACCTACTCCTGCCACATTCACAACACTCAGTCTTACTGGTGGTGTGCCAAGGTGTGCTGGTAGCTTGAGTAAATACTTTGAGCACTTGAAGTGCTAATGTAGGGTCAAAATAGGGGGGAGTTTTGTACCCCCAAAAGCTGTTTTAAGGTGCCAGAAGTTTATTTGGAGAGGGGAAGAAGTTTCCACTATCTAGCATTGTATTTTCTGCTGTTTCTCTCAAATGCGAGAATAGTGGATGAATGCTTGTGAAACTGCCGGTGAACTCTCATGTAAGTTCCAATTGTTTGTAGTTGTTCATGATTAATATTAATCTCCTTTTCCTGCTTCTTAGTTAATAGAAAATCTTTTTAGTTTATGGTTGACTATGCAAATACAATTCATGTGCCAAATGCTGAGATTGCCTTTCTCCAAACGCTTTATGCTTGCTTTAGGAAAGAGGCTTTTACCGAGGCTCATGGTGCACGAAGAGGAGTACAAAAAGTAATGGTTATTGTGACTGATGGGGAATCACATGACAACTACAGATTAAAAGAAGTGATTGATAATTGTGAAGGTGAAAACATTCAGAGATTTGCTATTGCGGTAAGTGAAATTTAATGGGAAAATTCAGAATCTTAAAAGCATGTTTCATCTTCCAAATGTAATTTCTGTTTAAAAATTCATTTCACAGAATCTTTATGGAAATATAATAATTTAAGAGAGGAAAAAAAGAAAGAAGCTAAGAAAAACCATTAAAAATTTGCTTCCTGTTTTTATAGCACATAAGAAAAAGCAATCTATCTGTCGTCCTGGTGATGACAGGTGTGTGTGCATGTGAAGAAGGAGAAAGGGGCAGTATAAAATCAAATCCTTTTTGTTAAGAGCAACACTGAACAAAGTGGATTTATTCAGATCTTCTAAATAATTTCTATAGACACATTACCTACTTTAAAAAAAAAAAAAAGAAAAAAGAAATGTAAGCCATTAACAGAAACCATGATTATTATGGCTATTCGTGTTCTGGCATTCTAGAGTTTTCGTTTTCATGTCAAGCGAACTTAATAGCAGAATGAGAGGTTAAACCTGACGGAGGTTGGCCCATCTAGCATTAGTGATAGATTTGGTGTGAAATCTCCCATGTATCTGTGTATTCTATACTCAAATTATGTTTTCTCTTGCTAATTTTGAAGGTACATCAGCTTGTTGCTTGTCCATTCCTAACTTTCTTTGTCTTGGTACAATGAGATGATATGGAACCATGCATCTTCAAGAAAGATGGTATCTTCAGTTTAAAGATAGACATAAAAATTAAGTCTAGCAGCAGATAAAATTTCAGTGTTTTCCTTCATAACGCTAGAGATAATTAAAGAAAAAGACATCCCTTAAGCCACAATAATTCTTAGCGATAAAATCCCTGTCTAGAACAAAATTTCGAATTTCTCCATTTTCAGGAATGCTAGAACATAGAAGTTTGGTTTTTATTTCTCTCACAAAGAAAAGTAAGTGTATAGAGTACTTTTTTCTATTAAATGTATTTGTCAGTCTGGGAGTTGAGTAGTTGTCTTCTGGTGCATTTTTATAGTAATGGTGTTAAAGCTGCAAATCAAATCTAAAGTTTTGTACTTTGATGGAATTGCTAATGGTGAATGCAAGTGTTGATTTATATGTATTTATAAGGCAAATTTGCACCAAAAAAAAAAATCCCAAACATTATTTTATGCCCAGTCAACTTGTCAGTAATTGCTCACATACCATGTTTTAGGAGAACTGATGGTACCTATGCTGAAGTTCGTGCAATTGTGTATTCTGGTTTGACAGTGTTGTGGTGTTTTTTCCCTAAATTAAGGTCTACTTCAATAAATCACAGAGTACATCATTAGAATTTTATGAAGAAGGATCAAAAAAAGCATAGTTGTAGATAGTAGACATTACACTACACCATTTATTTGCTTTTGTTGATATTTTTAGAAAAACAACAGATTTCCCAATGTTCTCATTGGAAAAGAGTGGTTTCAAATAAATTTGGTGAGAGGTGTTAACAGAGAAAATTAAGGTTAAGTATTATTTCCCAATATTCTCTGACAACTTGCCTCAAAGATATCTTTTAAAACAGATTCATTTAAAACAGATTCTAAAATGTATCCTTGACACTTTTTTTTTTTCTTTAGATTCTTGGCAGCTACAGCAGAGGAAATTTAAGTACTGAGAAATTTGTAGAGGAAATAAAATCAATTGCCAGTAAACCTACTGAAAAGCATTTCTTCAATGTCTCAGATGAGTTAGCTCTTGTAACTATTGTTGAAGCACTTGGAGAGAGAATATTTGCCCTGGAAGGTATAACATTATTTAAAATTTTACTTTGTGCTTGTTTTACAACTGAAACAAATAAAAGACCACCTGGTTTTATCTTCCTTTGCAATATTTCTGCTGCATAAAATGTATTATGTGGGTATTTTATTCATTCAGGTCATAAAAATATTTTACAATAGATATCAAAAACATAGGTAATGATGTGAAGTATATTCAGATAGGTTACAGCCTATGGAGACAACAACCTAAAAGGGTAAGTAACAATTACTGTTTTAGCTGAGATAAGCATGATGTTACGTTCTCTTAGGTAAAAAAACATTGCCAGACAGTATCCTGATTACCCCATATTCATGTGTTCATCTACCTGTATCTTTAGGTTCTCTTTTTTGTTGATTGTTAAATACAGCGTATTACTTTGCTATACACATTAACATGGACTTGGTGCAAGAGTTGACAAGATATATGTTTCCTTTGGATGTTAAAGATGCTAAGATTTTAGCACAGAAAAGTCATTCTCTTG
>VZTU01004292.1:0-10816 GCA_013400835.1 Zapornia atra
CACATATATACACACATATATAGTTAGTGCTATAGTAACAATTACTGCTGGAACAATAATGGTGTAATTAAGCATTCAGGGTTTTTTACTGGCTAGGAATAACGTGACAACAGACAGTGAAACTAACTCATGTACCCAAAAACACAACTACATGACCAAGAATAATTTCTGTTAAAATCGCCATTCTAAAATCCCCATGTTAACATCTGGACACTCTTAAAAGCTTCTAGGAGAGACTTTACTGGGGAAAAAGTACTGCATTGGATCAATGTAATAATTTTTAGTTAACACTTTGATCTTTTACAGTGCATTTAGGGTCTGGTGGAGAAAGTATTGTCTGCCACACAGAAAGAGGTGATCTCCAAACAGAGTTGAACTTCCCAGCAAGAGGAATGCCTTTGGTAAAACTGTTGTTCATCAGGCAGGGAGATCTAAATTTCAATAGCTGATAAAGGGCTTCCCCAAATACATGGTGCAGGGTCTCTAGAAAAGCAGTAGTAAAACCAGTAGGAAAGAACTTCTTCATTTGGACAGTGAAGCCCAAAACTATATGGAGATGGCCTTACTAGTTCAGGGCGTATTTGCAACTGTTTGTGGAATAAGTCAAGGTAATGTATTATATTCAAACCCCATTGAGCTGAGAGAACAGAAAACCCCACACTTCACAGGGGGCTGATTAGAGTCCCAGTTTGATGGGACTTAGGTCAAATAAAAAGTCCTATCTTACTGTCAAGATTTCAGTAGGCTGTGCTATCCTGTTCAACTGCACGGTGCAAGAGTTGGGCTTCATATTCTGGGATGTTACAAAAATCCCATCACCTCTTACCAAAAAATAAGGCTTTCATACTTAATGGATAATGGGATCAGCTCCGAAGCGTGGATCAGACTCCTAAAGAGACCACTCCATACCTCCATAAGGCAACACAATAATCTTCCAGAACAGAAAGAGCTATACTTCCAGGTATTGTTTTGCAATAATCCTTTGTTATTATTTTCTGCTGAATTCTTCAAATCTTTGGACAGAATTGGAGTGCATTACTGACTAGGTCTAATCAGAACTTTTTTTTTTTTTTTTAACAACAAAGCTTAGTAACAGAAGAGAGGGTTTTGTAATTCAAATTTTTATGTATGCTGTAATAATTTTTCACTGTCTCTGTTTAATATTCGCATTTTCTTCCCAGTATTAACTTTACACAATATTTGAATCTCAACTGATTTCATAAAATCTTAAAATCATAAAATACTTTGGGTTGGAAAAGACCTTTAAAGGTCAGCTAGTACCACTCCCCTGTAGTAAGCAGGGACATCTTCAACTAAATCAAGCTTTTCAGAGCCCAATTCAACCTGACCTTCAATGTTTCCAGGACTTACTGGTGATCTATTATAATAGAATGCCCATGTCAACAATTAATGGATTTTCACCACTAAAATTATCATATGCCAAGTGCAGAATCAGGCCTGAAATTAATATTCAGGAGACAAAATAGAAACAAACAAAAATCCCTCTCCCACACACCATTTATGGATAGATATGAGCAGGGAGCCAAACCCTCGCATCTAAATTCCTCAGACTTCTTGAGAACCTAAGATTTTCCAAAATTACTGATGATCACAAAATGATGGTGTCAAAATGCTCAACAAAAATATTTGAGGTTTTAATACCGTTTTGAAAATCACTCTCATTTATGTTGTTACAAGTAGGGAATTTAAAAAAATAAATAAATACGTATATATTAATAATGTAAGCTAGAAATCCCGCTAATAATAAGCTACTCTGAAAACTAATATCTGAATACTTTCAAAAATCAAGATAAAATACTCTAGATAATTCTTTAGTTATGGAACAACCCGTTAGCTATTTCTCAGTTCCACCTGCCTCAAGGACCTAGTGAAAGTAAGAAATTATTTTTTTCATAATATTTTCTGGAAGCCAAGTAAAGTATTACAGGAAGTTCAGCTCTGTGAGAAATTTGCAACTGTTTTCCTTTTTGATGTCCCTCCAGTGACAGGAAAGTAATTTGCCTCAGCGTGTATATATATAAATAAGAAAGAATAACCACAATTTTTTTTTTTTTCACTGTTCCTATGGAAAAGGGCATTAGTCAAAAAAAGAGTAAAGTACGCTGGATCGTGACTCGTATTCATTACAGCATCCTCAAAGAGACCTTGAGTTCAAAACCACTTATTTTTAAATTAATAGGTAAAAGATCAATTTTTTTTTTTATCTTTGTGATTTTGCATGCTTATGTTAGATGGACATCTTTGGGAACTTGATTTTATTCCATTATGTCAAAACTTCAACTAATATCATCAAGAGTAACTTAATAAAAACCAAAATATCATTTTATTAAACTACCAAAAACCTCAATCAGAGATCACTTCATTTAAATACAACAGAAGCTGCAGAATCAGCACATGCAACAAAGGCATGCAACACTTGGAAGGTAATTTGGGGTTACCTGATGCGGTCACCAAGCAAACAGCTGCCTAAGCTAAATTTACCAAAGCTGATCCTTCTGTCCTCACTTGTAATGGAAAACCTGAATTTGGGTTTTTTTTCAATCATTGTTTTCCTTATTCCATTGTCATTGTTTTTTATCGTAATAGCATGGTAAGGCTTAGTCAGGGATCTCTGCCTCATGGAGGTTTTTTCAAGAGGAATGAAGATAAAACCTCTGCCTGGCATAATGTGGCTGACACTGGGTCATTAGCTACAATAGCTAAGTGTTTGCAGGATTAGTCTCCTGGTTTCTGACAGAGGAAAAAAAAATAATAATCTCAGGTCACTCCATAAAAAATGAAGAGTCTGTGACTCGCGTATATAGTTAGCCTTGGAAGCCCCTTGTAATATAGCTCTGAGTTGCATTGACCTCAGTTGAGCCCTTAGCTTAAAAAAGGCTCAGATTATGACAGTTCTGTTGTAGATGTACAAAGAAAACAGTGAACCTGACAAAGGTTTACTGGTTTGGTTTTTTTTCACTATGCTGTAGTTAATTTGACTCACTCTTTGTTTTGTTTCTAGACTCAGGCTCCAGATCATCAATACCACGTATCTGCTAATTCTCTCTGGGGCTCCCATGTGGAGCAAGCCGAATAACTCAGTCGTAGAATCATTTAAGTTGCAAAGGATCTGGACCAGACCCCTCTTCACAGAAGGAATAATTTTGAAGTTAGATCAAATTGTTAAGAACCATGCCTCACATCCCTGGTGCAACTTAAAGGAATGGTATAGGCACATCCTCTGCAGACTGGACTTGGAGAACTGGAATTTGCCCCCTCTCTTCCCCCAAAAATCCTGAAATAAAAATATAGCTTACAACAACTTAGGATTTGTTGGTTTGTTTTTTTTAATTAGTTTTCTTCATTCCCTCCTCAAGAGTACTGGTGACAGCTCAAGATGTACTGTATAGAAAGGAAAACAGAAATTTTACTCCATTTACACCCTGAACTTCAAATGCCATTTGATACTTCCCAAGTTCACAACTTCCACCCAAGCTAAAAGAATTTTAGCAGCACATCTACTGCTGTTGCTGCTGTACCCATAGAGTAGGGCAAGTACTCATTAAAGCCATACTTTTTTTTTTTAGAATCACCCAATTTAGAGATGAAAAAACCTTGCCAGTTCAACCAGTCCATCCCCTTGTCAATACTGAATTGATCCTTACAAGATTCTCCAACTCTTTGTCTACTCGGATTCAAAATTATTCCAGTAATTCTCTTGGGAGAAAATTCCAGTCAAACAGACCTTGGGGTCTGGAATAGATACTTCTTTTGATCTTTAGCTGAAATATTCTTTTACCCAATTCTGTAATTTTATTCTCCTTAAGACTTTAAGGACTAAGTCTGAAGAAAGAGGACTAAACCGCTTTAAAAGCGATCTCAAAATTAGCACATCAGTGATGCCAGCAGCAGCTGGAAACTAAGGTAAATTATATTTTTTTAAAAATTAGGAAACTGCCCAGTCTAACCGGCTTTTCCTACAAACAAGAGTATACCAAGGGCTTGACACTACTGTCTCAGCACTTAATGCCATTTGGAAAGCTTAAGGATAGTTGAGACACACAGTTGTGATGCAAGATGTGGGTGAGTTTTGTACCCTTCTGTGCTAGTGGCTGGAGAAGGCTGTAGGAGAAGGTATTTAAAGTGTTGTTAGAGGTGATGGTGGTTAAGAAACTTAACTGAAACCCTAAAACTTTGACTTCGCTTTGAAACTATGAACTCGGATTCCTATTATCTGAGTTATCCTGGCTCTCCAGCACTCTTCTGCACTGCTTATGAGAGAGATTGGTATGAATGGGATGAAGTGTCTTAACTATAAAGCTTTCCACCCAAATAGAAGAAGTAGACAGAGGAAAATTACATTATATTTTCCTAATAATTATTTCCTAATGATAATAGAATTGTTTTTCTAAAAGAGAACTAATAAATACCATGGCCCTGATGGGTTTTAGGCATCTAATTTCTGTTGATTTTGACATGACTTAGCATTGTCCTACGTGCTTTTGAAGCAAAGTCACTGGCCAAATGTCTTACAGGGAGAGCATGGCTAAAAAGAGAATTTAGCATGGTTATTTTGATCTACATCAAACATTTTAACCACAAACCCATCCTCACATTTCTCAGTCAAGAGCAAGAGGAGCTCACATTATTTCTCATTTCATAGGAAAGAGTCACGAGTTACTTCCACAAAATCCTGATGAACATAAATCTCAGGTGCCTTAATGCTCTTGTGCACATCAGAAGCAAGCCTGTGGAAGTGAGTTGAGGTGAGCACAGCAACTCAGGCTCACCTAACACAGCAGAGATTAGGCATGCAACGAGGAATAATAGTGGAAGTTTGCTGTCATATATAGGCCATTTCTCTTGTCACTGAACTATCTTCTGTGGACTGTAACTCAGGAAGGCTGTGCTTCTGGGTGAAAAAATAATATATAGTACATGGCTGTTGGTTAAATTATTAACTTGTAAACCTTAGAGAGAAGCTAACTTATATAAAAAGTCCAAGCAGATAAAGATATACCGGATCATTATGACAATGAAAATAGTGTAAGAATACAAGAATGAGAAATACATTACAAGGTGTAACATATGCTTTATTTTTGCTTGATTGCTTAAATGAGGTAGCAGTGGGAGACCACTATCCTATGACAATGTTCTGCTCCATTGACTTTATAAACCAAAATAGAATTACCCCTAACTAATCCGAAGACAAAATTGCTGTACAGCAACTGTATAGATACTGCTCAGTGGAGGATATGAATTCTTGCACTTAGGTTGTCTGGAATTGGGAAAACACTCCAACAAAATACTGTTGGAATTTATGAATGCAAGTACTTTTTTTTTCTCATTGAAATGTCCCCCCCCCCGTACCCAAAACCAACATGAAAGCCACAAAGTTTTTATATTTTTTCTCCTGTTTGTTTGCATTACTCTTGCACTTTAAGTGGGTAGGGACATATTTACGTAAACCTCTTTGCACCCATGTGGGTATACAGACTCCTGCATTTCTCTACGCCTTCAAAATCCACCCTGGAGCTTATTCGGGAAAGTAGTAGCTGTGATCTGATTTGCACATGGGGGTTTGAACTGCAGTTGGGGGTGGGAGAGTGGAAGCAAAGACCCCTCTGGCAGGCAGTCTGAGGATAGTTCAAAGCACCTATAATTTAAGGCAGAGCTTCTGCTAATAAACTGAAGCTGCCAGAGCCTCCTTTCTGGCCATGTTTATTAACGTCTTTCATCTTTCAAAATAGAGTGGTCTCATCCTTCTGCCCCTCGGCAGAAGTGATGAGACCAACCCCAGGACTCCATATTTGGAGGGGGTAAATTCTGGCTGGTCCATGCTAAAAGATGCCAGGGATTACTCTAATTATTTATTCCTATAAGCACATAATTTTGGCATCTGCATCCATTTCCCTGATGCTGTTTAATTTACTGGCAAAGGAGCAACCTGCAGGTATTAGCCCCAAGGCTGATGCAACGTGATGAGGATACAGTGTGAACATTCCCTTGCTGTGCTACCCAGAATACACTTTGTACTGGGAAATTCAGTGTGGGAAGGGGTTTTCACAGCTTTCTTTTTTTTTTTTTTTTTTTTAATTCCCTCTCAAAATAAATAGAAAGCATGAGCTGAAGATGGCAAGATAATACTGGCTGAAATACAGAGCATTTTCCAAAATCAAGACACTTCCTGCCTGTAACAAAACCCATTTGTTAAGCACCAGGTTAGAGGGACATTTTAAAGATGGAAAAGCAAACGAGGCTGCATGGTACAAAAATGGTTTGAATAGGAAGATGGAGGTGTACATGTTAAAGGAGTTAAAATATAGGCTTTTACATTATTAGTGAGAAAACCCAGAGTCTCTGTCTTCTCTTGAGAAAAACTGGATCTCATATAGGTTTCTGTTCCTTATCTTCTCTCTCGGAAGCTTTCTCTGCCCAATAATTTTTTTTTTTTTTTTTGTAAGAGCTATGAGTTATTTCATGGCTGAATGGAAAGAGAAAGCAATAATAAGAATTTCTTTTGCACTAAACCAGCCTTGATTTTTCAAGGCAAGAAGCCTTTTTGGAAATAAGATCTGACCTGAGGCTTTGATGCTGAAAAAAAGGGGCATGTACAAAGCTTAAATATTTGTTCATACCTGCCCCGTGTATTCAATGGGATTTTTTACAGGATAGGAAATAAAGAGTGGAAAGTTTTGCTTTCGACTTCAGTGGAAATAGGCCATCACAAAATGTATTTTAAATTCATGCAGTAAGTTAAATAGTGAGCATTTGTGATGTAGGAAAGTTTGATTTGAGATACCTCATTCTTTATGCAACCTGTCATCTTGTTTGTGTTTTTCATATCTGTTGCACAGTGAGAGATGTTTACTGTCCTGTTGAAATTTTAGAAGAGGTTCCTCTTGGTTTTTTAACTTACAAGTTTTAGAGAAACAGAGCATGTTCCAGGGTCCCTTTAAAGCAGTTGATGTGTTAGACTTTATATGTAGAGTTCAGTCATTACTGTATATCACTAACATGAAGAGATCTAATGGCGTGAAGCACATCAAGTTCAATTTATGAAGAAATTTCACAAGGAACTTCTGCTTCTTCTCCTGTCTCGGATGGGTCCTCACAGAGCTGGACCGTTTCCCTGCCACAGCTCCATCACATACAGAGCCCTGTTCGTAGCTCTGTGATGGTGTACACACATTGAGATGCATCTCACAATGTACACTTCAAATACCTCATCAAAGGAATTAGCATAAGCAGCTGAAGAAAATTAGAACAGTTTCTCTTCATTGATTGTTCCCTTAAAAAAGAAAAAAACAAGATACAAAAATATGGTATGTTTAACTTCTCTGCCAGAATCGAGTACCAAAACCCATGTTTTCCTTTAAAGTGTTCTGGCAAGGAAAACATGGGGAGAGAGATGTGTTTGTATGCACATCAACGTGAAAGTATGAACGTAGACACAGAGGAAGATTGGTTTGGTTGTTTTTAAAGAAATGGGTGCACCTGAATATGCAAATGTCCCCTTGTCTGCTTTGGTGTTTACACCTGATTCAAATGTATACAAACACATAACAGACAGACCATTAGCTATTTTTGCATATATATGTATTTATGCATGTGCACACAGACACACGAGAATGTGTCTGACAGATCTAAGGAAGAATAATCCTTCGGATCGATGACTCATCCAGCCTTGCTCTCTCTGTTGATGACAGATTTCCTTTCGCTGTTTCTGGTCTTTTCTCAGTAGTAAACATGCTACTACACTTGATAAAAGAGAAGCAACAGATTTTGCTTGTCCTTTTTCCACTGGTGGGGTACCTTATTTAGAAGAGTTGTGAAGCAATTAACTTCCTTTTCCTGCTTGATGAACTTAACCAAGGCTGAGTTTAATGTAGTGGTCTTCTGATCGACATACCTGAATTAGATTTAGTTCTCTATTTTTATGCAATATTGGGAGAAAAAGCTGGGATGATGATGTTCCTTTTTCACAAGAAGAATGGAATAATTTCCCCAGGGAAGTGGTGGATTCACCAACACCGGACACTTTTAAGATTCAGCTGGACAGGGTGCTGGGCCATCTTGTCAAGGCAGTGCTTTTGTCTAGATGGAGCTTTTCTCAAGAAAAGTTGGATCACATGATCCTTGAGGTCCCCTCCAACCTGCTGTCCTATGATGATTCTTTCCTGATTCTTGCATCTGGGACACAAATCCAGAATCCAAGTGACAGGTGATAGGACAAGAGGAAATAGCCTTAAGTTGCACCAGGGCAGGTTCAGATTAGATGTTAGAGAAAGTGTTCTTCACTGAAAGAGTTTTCGGGATGTGGAACAGGCTGCCCAGGGAGGAGCTTGAGTCACCATCCATGGATGTGTATAAAAGACGGGTAGATGAGGTACTGAGAGATATAGTGTAGCATAGGACAGGAACAGTTGGACTTAATGATCTTAAAAGTCTTTTCCAGCCTAGCTATTCTGTGATTCTGTGAATCCTGAATGTTGTAACTTACAGGCAGAATTTCCATTTTGATTGTTACAATCTTGATGATGTTTTTCCATTTCAAATTAGCTGCTAATCTCCAAATGAATTTTTCTCTCTATCTAATGGCTGTACACTTCAAATGCATTTGAGACCCCCAGGTCTGCTCTGGTTCCCCAAAATCTTTTAACCATAAAATTGCAGAGAAAGTTGCAGAATCTCAAAAGTTGCCTCTTTTTCCCTCATTATCACTCCAGATAATGCATGAGCTGCAGAATACTGGGGAAAGGAAGTCCTGTCTGGTGTTTTACCATACAGTTTTATTTGATTTTACTCAGAGGTAAAAAAAAAACCTTTGCAAATATGATGACATCTGCTGGAAAAGCATCATGAAAATAAAACTGTCATTATGAAAACATTTCCCATTGGCGGGCTTCTTGTTTGTCTTTCCAGAAGGCTTTGTTTCCAAAGCCTCAGACTCCTTATGCAAATACACAAACAAACATGTGTGTAGTTGCAAGATACACGCCTACAACTAGGCGAAAGATGAAATTTTTGCACTTTCCCATTTACAGGTCTAATAGACAGACATCAAAGGAATGTTCTGACATTTCTGGTCACAATCCCAAGCTATGCTCATAAAGAACTGTTAACTGTGGTATTCTGGCTTAATTCCAAGTTATATTCAGCTTACCTAAAAAGGTACTTTCAGGTGAAAAGGTTATCCTTCATTCCCTCTCCGGAGACCTGGGGCACATGCTGAAGACAGAGTGGCTGCAGTGTTCTACCTCAGAAGCGGCTGCATTTCAGAGGTGAGGGAATAATCCCATTTGTTCAACTTCTGCCAGTAGATGTGCACTCATGGGGGAATCAAACTTTAGAAATGCAAGCTGGAAGATGCTTTGGGACTTTCCAGAGTAGAAAGCAGAGTTTAAAATAAAAAGCAAGGAAGTCAAGGAAATAGGGAAAGTGAGGAATTAAAAAAGAGTGAATAAAGATGGGAAAGAACAGAGGAGGAAAAGAAGTAGGAATTCAGAGTACAGGAATGATTTCAGATTTTTCTAGCTGAGCTCCAGGGAAAAACTCAAATGCAGAGGGGCTCTACTGAAGTCCACAAAGTCGCACCCAGTTGCTGGTGGCTCAGACTTTGTCTCATGGCACTGGGAAAACCAAAGCAATTTATCTATGATAGCATGAGTCTTCTCATTGTCAGAGATGTGAATATTCCTTCTGATACTTGCCTGAAAACTACAGCCTATGGCAGAGGCAGCAGTCCCCAGGTAAAGCAAAAGCTTGGCTCTTCCTCTTGCTGCTTTACACATAGGGAAATTAAGGCATTGTACAGATGCACCCGCAGTTTTGGGCTAAATCAAGAACCAAGCAGACTTCTTGTTTCCTTGCCCTTAACAGAAATGATTGATAGCTGAACAAAAGCTGCCACACCAAATTCCAGATGCATTCAGGACATTCTTTTCGCACAGGGTCATTCATAAGCCCAAATGGATTTGAAAGAACAGGTAAAATTGATTTAGCATAAGAAAGCCATATTTTTTTTCTAGCCAGACACCCATCAAACATTAAATATACAATGCAGGGGTGCAGTGATCTTAAGCCAAAGCAGACTCTATTCTCTTAAGAGACCTAACTGGTCTTTCAAATGTACAAAGTGCATCGTCTATCTGTTTTAGGAGGCTCGTGTGCTTTATTTGAGAGTCAAATCAGCTACATGATGGTGTGAGTCAGGCAGACTTGCTCCTGCCTGGGTTCTGAAGTGTCAGTAACCACTAGATCTCTGCAATATTAGCTCAGACATAAAGATGGTCTCTAGAAATGTTCCAGAAGTCCTTGCACCCAGAACCATAAGGAGCATCAGCAAGAGAGGGATGTGTGTGGGGCTGAGGAGGCATGTCCAGGCTGCAAAGGGGCTAAAATAATCTTACTTGCATCTTGATCTCTCTGCCTGTTGAAGCCACTATTGCTGGAAGACATGAACCATCGCCCTGGTGCTATGTGCATGTACAGTCCCTGACACTGTGGTGTCCTGGCCCTCAGTGCAATAAAACCTCCATCAAAACAGAATTAAGCCCAGACACTGCTCATTCAAGCAAAATATGAGTGGAGTGATTTCTCCCTACAAACATTTATTATGAATAAATTTCAGAACAGCAGAGATTTGGGGGAGAGTTTTATCACCTTCCCTTGTTCTCAAACCACAGCCCTGTGCCTGACCACTGGCTCTCCACTGTCCTGTCCCAATTTTTCTCTCTTCCCCTCCTCACTCATCACCACTGGGTGAAAAGTGCCCACATCCTCAGAGAATGATAGAAGGGTCTGGGCTGGAAGG
>VZTU01004297.1:452-14545 GCA_013400835.1 Zapornia atra
GAAGAGAGTTGAGTGTACATTTTGGAAAAAAAACCAAAACAAAACCAACACACAATGGCAACTAATGCAAAACTAAGAAATAGAGAACCAAAGAACAGACATCCTACGCCGTAACAAAGCTGGTTTTATGCAGTGTACTCAGAAAGAATACTATATTCAAACTACATACCAAAAAATACCAAGCATAATGAAGTAACTCTTGTCAAAGTCTATTCCTAAAAATACAAGCTTGTCATATTAAAAAAAAAAAAAAAATCTAGATGTTTTCCTTATTTTGCTTCAAATTTTCCAAGTTTTGGAAAGGGTTGTTTCCACATGTATGCCTTTTTCTGTTCATTATCTGGAAGCAGAATCTAATTAGGAAAAATAAAAGACTGATNCAGAATCTAATTAGGAAAAATAAAAGACTGATATTTTTATGTGCATCTAAATACCTCTCAAAAAATACTGTCTTGAGTTTTATTTTCATTTGACAAAGAAAAGAGCTTAGATTGTTGCTGGGAAATTAATCCTTGCTTTCACTCCTTGTTTTGGCCTCTTAAACAGAATCTTAACTTCTGAAAGGTTAATTTTTACTATAATTGCTATAAAGAAGCTGCCCTGTACACGAGGCTTGTTTCCTAGTCAGACAATGGCTTTATCAGAGAGCTTACTGTCCAGCCATTGAAATGTTCATGTCAATGTCAAGTCGAAATACCATCATACTCATGCCAAGTTAACGAGAAAGTGTTCAGGCACTTACTAGAGCTAAGAGTCTTACTTTTCTCTCTTTTACAAGCTGTTTCTGAGCCAACTTCACATCTGATACGAGCCAAAATTGTTGGGAAACAAATGTGTGATGGCTTTGCTGCCATATAAGGAAAAGAACTGCACACAACCGTCTCTAATCCCAGCTGGATAGCAGGAAAATCTGTGGAGGAGGATCTCTTAGGTCCTCCATAATCACCCCTAACTACATAACATGTATCGTTTTCAACTAGTCAGGATGGAAGATCTTGTCAGACTTTAGAAAAGTCAGCTTTATTGCCATCATGCTCACTCCTTCCTAGGCTGAACAGGGGATGGAGAGAATCTAGGCATTTTGTAGGACATTCCCTCTCAGGAAGTGAAGACCTCACAGCAATGATCCAGAGCAGAAGATGTGAGCTCTTACTCATTGAGATGCAATGCCATGATGTACCTGGGTCCATTTTGGCAACAGCTATTATCTCAGTGGTAGGATACTGTTTTGGAGGCTCAGGTTTTGGGGGAGAGAACTGGAAGATGAGTATTCTTTGGAGAATTCTAGAATGGGAAAAATCCTAATTCACTAGGCATGAGATCATTGCAAGGCCATCGCCCCCAGGTGCTAGTATTTGCATACACTGCAGTAATTCTGACTTCACAGGCGACAACTCGTGACATCTAAAGAATGATAAATTACCTTCCCCCCCTTCTGAACTGGATCCAGGATAGAGCGCATTGTGCAGGAAACCATCACTTGAAAAACCAAAAAAACCCCATCCAAGGTATGTTTTTAGGATGATGTCAACTAAGAGATACTGTATTATCTGGAGAGTGGCTGAGAGAGACAGTGGGAATTGAATAGCTACTGCTTTTCATCAAAGATTTCTGGCCATTAAATTCTTATGCTAAAGAGTTTTGTGGATGGTTGGCTGGACACTGTAAGCTGTTTCTTCTGTATGCTGTACAAGATAGACAGAGAACTGGCTGGAGTATTTTTTTTTTAATCAATTGACATCAGAAAATTTTAGAATTCCAGTGAGACTCCTCTGAAAAATACTGTATATTATTTTGGTCATCGCAAACCAAAAATTGTCCACTAAACATACTTTAAAGAAAACAAAACAAAATAGAAGTTTCCTTTGTCATAAGTACTTAAGAGTCTATTACACCAGTGATCATCTAGATCTACAGAAAGAGAAAATATTCTATTACTAGGAATTTATTTATTACATAGAGAAGAAAGGGAATTTTTTTCCAGTGATGTTCATATCAAAGTTTGTAAACATTGTTTTACAAGGACTACTTTGCCCAGGAGCAAAGTAGTCAGAGTGGAGATGCTAACAGCTTTTGTTTTGGAAAGGATGCTTAGCCCTGACATCCTTCTCATTGAGGAATCCTTGGAGAGATCTGGAAAAAAGATTTGTGTGAGCCACTTGCCCTGGACAAAGCATGAGGCATCGAACCCATAAATTTCTAATATTTTCACCATTAAAATACAATGAATTTTGTCCACACTTGAAGGAATGCAACTCTGTAATGCTTAGATGAATATGGGCTGATCTGTAAAACTACTTTTCACCATTATATATTTTAAAACTTGAAATGGTTTTCTTTAATGAAAGAATTTTTAGGTTTTCAACCTGAACCATAAGTTCAACTCAAGAGAAACTGTTGTTCTATGGTGGAATAAATTAAATGAAGAATGATATTTCTTATTGTTTTTTTCTTTGGAAAAAGTCTTTTACTGGGGAAAAAAAACCCCACAAACAACCAACAAAACAAGGAGACAAATCTTTGTGGAATAAAAAAAGGGCAGAACAAACAACTTGCATGCAATTTGCACAATAAAGACTTGCTCTACTAAACTGAATAAATAAGGCAATCAGTTTTAAGAAAGAAATCTTTCTCATCAATTAGACAGATCATTTTCAACCCCAGAGAATTAATTTGCCCCAAACTGTATTGCATGCCTGTCGTCAGCTAACACCGCTTTTCTTTAAAGTGAGAGAAGTTTCCACATGTTTAAAATACAAATACAGCTGTATTCTTCTGAAGATGTGTCAGGTATTTCTAAGTTTACAGATTATATAATGTAATGATTTCTTCATTTCACATCACTAATATCCATTCTTAAAGCTCAGCTGCAGTGTTGAATTTTATCAGAAATGTATGCATACAAACAAATATACATGAAATGTACACACTGACACAAACAGTATTTCCTTGCATATTAGCAAGTATTCTGAGCATCAGGAGAAGTAACAGGTGCTTCGGTGTCATCTGACATAACTGGAAGCACAGTGTGGTGTGCTGTGGCTGATACATACCATTCAGACTTCCAGATCACTCCTTCATGTAAGTCTCTGTGTATGAATGATAGTGTAGAGTCAGTGGTCTGCTGGCAGAACTCCTCATTCTAATATAATTCAAGAGAAAAGTGGAAGTCACAGGAATCCGACTCTCTAAGGAGCTATGATTCACTTAGATTGCTGTGTACGTGGTATGCTGTACTGGAAGTAATGAGGAAAGAAGAGAGATGCTGTGGTCGTGACACTTCTTGTATGAACTGTGACTTATATGTCCTTTAGTTTAAAGTTCAGATTTCAGGTGAACTGTGAATGTCAGATTACTATGTGAATTTATGATCATCACTCCTTTTGCTCCAGGGATCCCACTTCCCCCAAGGACCTCATAAAAATATTTGCCCTGCCTCAACCTTTCATTTTGTTCAGCAAAGATCCATTGAAAAGGTATCTGTATCACAGCTGCAGTCCAATGTCAGCCAAAAAAAAAAACCCTGTACAAAAAGTTCTGCTGAGCTGCAACTTACTGCACTGAGCTGAACAAAAGCTTCCTTCCTGAAGAACTGCAAAGGCTCTACTTCTGACAAAAGCTTGCTTTCTTTCCTAGCTCTTTAGGATTCAGCATCATGACTTCAGGGATAGCTGTAGACATGCAGAGGTTATGCGGAGATTTCTGAGATCTGAGATTCAGTTCCAGTTATATTTCATAAATCACTGAGCTACCTTTCTACAATACTTTTATTTTTCAAGTACAGAAGTCAGCCTGCTGAGCTAAACCTTTCTGGAGACAGTTGTCTTTAGAACAGGCACGCTACTAAGGAGTTGTGTTCATCAAGTGCACTATCACTTTCCTTAGAGTCTCATAAATTAATTTTGGGTATCATACAGAAGAAATTTTAAAAAGAGGTTTAACAATGACTGTAATTTGATCTGGCTCTGCAAACACCGAGTCCATTCCTGACCAATGCTGGTGCTGAATTTCTAGCCAAAATCTAAGCAAGGTTTAAATATCTTGCAAGCTCTTTCCTTGGTCTCTTCAGAGTAAGCACAGTGGGAGGAACCTCCTATGATTTTCAGGACCACTAAGTGCAACTGTTAGGGAGGTCTGTTGGGTTGGGTTTTTTTTGTTTCACTTTAAACGCTGGGGATATCCCTCACTGTAATGTTGATTCATGCAAAAAAATAAACCGAGCATATCTACTTGTTCTTTTTTCACTACCTTAAGCAACAGAAAGCAAAATAATTTGAAAAACTTGTTCATTTTAAACTTGTGTCAAGAGGCTAAACTATACCAGCTGCAATTTTAATCACAGAATATACTCATATTTGTCTGACTTTATGAGGTACATGAAGTATAGGGCCTGTTTGAAAGAAAAAGGTCATAAAAACAGGTCATAAGAAACTGAATGTTGTCCAAACGTAACAAGCTGGCTCAGGTTTCACAGAATTATTTGGAGGAAACAATATTGAGTGTTCATACTAGAAAAAAAGAAATATGCAAGGCAGATTAATGTGGCAAAAATAAAATATTATTATTTAAGTTCAGCAAATCTATCTTAGACTCATCTCATAAATAGCCTCACATTTACTATATCTAACATCCAATTTTCATTCCCCTCATAACAATTTCAAAGTTAAAAAATGTAGTCCAAAATTTACAGCACGAAAGACAGAGGAGTTATTCTTCAAACCCATTAGTGTGGAGTCAGACTTAAAGCAGTTCACACTTAGCACGTACTGTATTTTTCCTCACAAATTATAACATTAGGTCAATTTATTTTCTTAAGTGCACATGATCCGTTGAAGTGTTCTGCAAGTACTTCCACCACATTAAAAAAATGCCAAGGAAAGAATTTATGTATGTAACTGAAATCTCTCATTTTCAATGACTTTTTTTTTTTTTTTCTTTTCTTGTATCCAAACAACTACCAGGAGAAAGCATTATCCATTCCTTATCTTGTGAGAAGGCCAGGGAAGTACGATTACAGACAGTGGATCACTAGTAACAACCTTAACACCGAACCTCTAGGGAAAGGATGCACATGCAGATTTAGCTCAAGTGTGGAGATCAAGGGCAAGGCAGCCTTGCCTACCAGTATTATGCTGCCCATAACTCATACAGCCCCTGGGTGGCAAAAGGTGCATCCAAGCTCTGCAGCTCCAACTGTTGTAGCAGTGCGGAGGAAGGAAGAACAGTTTCTGCTAGTTGTCAGCGATAGCCTAGCTTTCAATAAGCAGCAAGGTATTTTCTGAGATGTTTCAAGTATTTAAATTCTTGCTCACCAGCTTTGCCCTAAGAACACTGTACGAGACCAGATGTGTGAAACAACTTGTCATACTCACATAAAAGACTGGACATTGTATTTACCATCCCATTATTGAGTTTTCAGCTTGAAAATTACAGGACTTGTATAAGTACAGTCATACTGTTTTGGAGAAGAAAACTTTGTTTAAAAATTTCTAAGCAAGTTATTGCCATTGCCCTTTATCTTTAAAAGATATAAAACAGATAGACAAACAAACAGTTTAAACAATACCAAACATGAAAGAAAACAAAATGTTAAACTGTCACTGGACGACTGCTTTTAAAGTTCAGTGTCTTCATTAAATTCCCCATGAAGGGTCCAAAAGGAGAATGTACCTAAATATACATAACTGGCACCACAGAACTTTATTATAAGATTTATGTTTGCTTTCTACAAAAATGTCATATCTAATGTGTATGTGGTAAAGACTGACAAAAGCACATACAGTAGTTTTCTCCATCTCCAAATTATTGAGTTAGATAAAATGTTCTGTGTGTGGGAAAGTTATAAAGAATTTATGGAAGGGCAATGTCTAATTAGTACCTGAAGTTGTACTGGGCTGCTGATTCTAATTAATAACACTTCCTAAGTGTGTTCAAAGGCATTAAAGTGAAATGAAAGCCTTCAGAAATGCATTGAAGCATTTAATGCCTAGATACTGTAGTGATAAGTCTGCTATAAAAGCCTAAAATAGGTTAGACAGATTAGACTGTCAGATAAAACAGAGAGAAAGAAACCATAGGCAAATAAAATACACAGTCAGGTATGGAGGAGACAAATATGACTGAAAAGGAATAAATTCAGAGAAATGAAAAAATGACTCAATTTGAGGAAAAGCTTGTGCTTGGTTATAAAAACTCTTTGTAGCAGCATAGTTTTAACTATCATGCATGCTATAAAGGAAAACGTATCCATGTAATATGGATTAGATTACAAACAAAGTTGATTTTTTTTTTTTTTTAAATAAGAGCAATTACCATTCCCTGGGGGAATGCGTTATGACATACATGTGCTATACTGAACAACCAGCTCCTCTGATCAAACATATCAAATGCAAATAATCTAATACTGCAAGATATATTTAGTACGCTACAACTTCAGTATGTTCAGTCAGCAGAGCAAAATAAAGAACTGTAAGTCATCTTGTGCTGTTAAAAATGCCAAAAGGTCTGTGCCTGTTTCTTTACAGTTATACATGGAACTGAGGTGTAATATCTAAGCTGTAGACAATTAGGATTAGGTTAGGTGAACCCCACCTTGAACATGCTTCTTGTGTTTTAGGTAATACCATCTCTGATAGAATTTTACGTGCTTACATAAAGTAGCGTATTAGAGGAAAAAAAACCCAAATATATTATACACAAAATGTCTGTTAATCTGAAGAAGCAAAGGGCCAAGCTGCAGCTGAAGCGTCCGTGAGATTACACGCAGGGTTTTCCCTTTTCGTTGCACACCCACGGCAGTAATCAGGGTGTTGCAGAGGAACAAACAGATTGCTGCTTATTTACTCTGCCGGGTGTCCAGGAGAGATGATAAGAGCCCACTGAAGCTACTGAGTGACTAAGGAGAAGTGAATTATATCTTTCTGAAGACTGACACAGCATGTGCCACCCAGCCTCCTGGGATGTGTATTCAAAGGTGTGACACTCCCAAGAGACTAAAGTGTGCGGTCCAAAGGCTGCATGTTAGCAATTGCTGCAAAATCTGTACTGACCATCATAGATGAAGGAAGGGATGCTCCAGAAAGGCTTGGGGATTTTTAAAATTTTGGGGTTTTTTTTGGTTTTGTTTTTTTTGTTTTGTTTTTTGGGGTTTTTTTGCATTTTCAGAAGAGCCTGAACACCAATGGAGAAACAACTCTGAGGCAGCACCACTGAAAGGAGGCAGGACTGCAACTGAGCAGCAGTGAAACCCCTGCCACCCACGCTGAGCAGAAAGTTCATCAGCTGCCTACCGGGCCACAGACCTGGCCTGTTTTAACACTTAACCAAATTCCCCAGAGCCATCCACCTGATGAGCTTAGCTACAGCTCGAGAAAATTCAGTGGAACTAGAGGATCCCTTGCTCTGTGAGGCAGAATGACAGCGAGATGGAGGTTAAGGAAGTTCCCCATGACATGACAAGCAACCCTCCCTTTTAACATTTTTGTACATCTCTAATAGCAGTTCCTCCTGCATAAACTTCAAGCAGGCTGGGTCTGTGTAAACATCCTCTCCTCCCCTCTGCTGCGCTGGGCCTTTCACTTATCCCCTGCCGGCAGCTGTGGCTCGGGAGGCAAACAGTGGTCATGCTGTTCTGTGCACAATGACAGACAAATAAAAGAACAAGCAAGCTTGGGAGATTTAAAATCTAGAGCTGAGGGACTTCTCTGAGTTTCACTGTGCCTCTTGTGATCCTCCCGCTAAATGTAAAAGCTGTTTTTTTCAATAAGTGAAGTCCATAATAAACATCTCTCCTCGTGTCTCTCCGGAGCCCTTAGGGAGCTCTACAACAGCAGAGCGTAGAAATTTGCAGAAAGGTGTCCTCTGATGGATTTGACTTACACGGCATCAGTTGTTATAAATTGCCAAGAAATGGGAAATGGGATGTCTCATGACACCCGTGGACTCTACCCATCAAATGCATATTTGAGCTTTATTTCAAAGAATTGTTTGATTCTATCAAACTATTTTTGAAGCATAAAGGTTTATTTATCAGGACTTTTTGCCTTTCATACTTTCCTTGTACACTCAATTCAAAGTTTTTTTTTCCTTAAGGGCATGAAAAAACTAGTGTTTTAATTAGAAAACTTAGATTTCAAAAAGTATTTTCTCACAGAATACTGAAAATGTAGTATATTAAGTTGAAAATATGATGAAGATGTTTCTAAAGTTGGAAAAAGCAAGGCCAACTGGTAATTAGACATCACATCTTCATAGTCAGAGCAAATTTGATGGAGGACACATTCCAAGTGTTCAGTCTCAGCAAGGTACTATCATGATACATATTATACATGCAGAGCCTTACAAACTCTCATAAATATGCTTACAAGAACTGAGAAGTAAATGCTTTATAATCTATAATCTGTTCAACATTTAAACTCTGCTGAAATTAGATATTGCATTTTTGGTAGGCATAATGTCAGGTCTTTTACGCTAAGTATTTAAGAGAAAACCTAGCAAAGATACTGTTTGACTAATTCTTGGCCTTAGGCCTGATAAAGATCTATCTGTCCAACCATTCTAAATCCATGCAAGTCTGTTAAAGCAAAACCACCAAGTTTTTACTATTATCAGAATTGCACCTCATTTAAAAGTGAGCTAAATTTCTATCCTGTGAATCACCAGCAAAATGATTTAGCGGAACCTGAACTGCAGAATTTTTATTAGTAAGCTAAATGTTAAAGTCAGAAACATGGATTTTCATATATTGTATTCACAGAGCTGGCAATTAGAAAAGCCATCTTTGACAGGAAAATCATTGAGAGGAAGTACAGGCCTGTACAGGCTTTTCAAAGTCATTCTTTCTGATCATATTACCTGCAATCTCATCTCTCAAAAATATTTGTGTGCAAATTGGAGAGATGGAAATGAAAACCAGTATCAAGCAGGATGTAAAATATCCCCAACACAGTTACACTACCGCTTATTTACAAAGATATTTTAGCTCTTTGTACACTTATTAGCTCAACGCTCCACAAAGTTAGTAATTCCAGTGTAGTTCGTTATAACTATCTGAATGCACTGTGTAATTGGATTGGACATGGATCCAACAAAGTCTGAGAGGATTCTGAATGTTGTTTGGATGATCTAGATAGAAGTGTTACATCAGTATGCCAGTTCCCACAGCAATCATTCACAAAATCTCTATTATTATCAATGGGAAAATTATAGTTGTTGCTTCATTTTGCAAATAAAAGCAACAACAAATAAACAAAAAATGGTTTAAAAGTCTTTAGCGAGAGACAGCGATAAAGCCTGCACAACAGAAACTGCAATATCATTGAGATGACCTGGAGCAATGTGGGAAGAAATCACACAAAATTATGTAACAATTTTCTGAAACAAAATGGTAGGTAAATTACTTACCTGAACAGGGGAAATGTAAGTCACACCAAATATATCATCTTACTTAAATTCTAAGACACGTGTATAAGGCCAGATAATAGAAAAGTAAGATAGGGATTATTAATTTCCTACATGTTTAGTCATTTTGCCAGTAATGCTGTAGCTGTCAACCCCTGTAAATAAATGGATTATTACAAGAATATAAAGGATATAAACACTTTCCCCCAAACTCTCAGACTGGAAATGAGTAAGATTAAGTGATAACTCACAAAAAACAAAATTCTGAATGGTTCTTCTAAAGGAAGAATTAAACTATACCAAACATTTCAGGTTCAGATTAGACTTTAGGAAAAAAATCTTCACTGAAAGAGTTGTCGGGATGTGGAACAGGCTGCCCAGGGAGGTGGTTGAGTCATCGACCCTGGACGTGTTTAAAAGAAGGGTAGATGAGGTACTTAGAGATACGGTTTCGTAGAGGACAAGAACGTTTGAACTCGATGATCTTAAGGGTTTTTTTCCAACCTAGTGATTCAGTGATTAAATAAAATAAATCCTGTGCTATATAGTTGATACACAGCAACAGTAGTGACTTACAAAAGACCTGGAATTACCTTTGGCAGAATTTTATCCTCAGTTTGCCGTAATGATTCATTGTATATTCTGTGTTCAAATATTGTTAAAGGACAAGGAAAGATGAATTTGCCTTGGTACAGTTTTATTCACTTCAGCAGATTTTTCAGTGATGGAAGAAGTGGGCCTTATTTTGATTATATTATGAACTTATACATAATATCACTTCCTTTAGCACTGGCAGTGTGGTTCATGTTGTAGACTAGCAAAAACTGTATCTTTGCAGAGAATGCTATGACTGTTCATTTACAGATAACTTAGAATGCTGGTAGACTTTTAGTTTGCATGCATGTTTATACTTGAACCAGTACAATATGTCGGAGGAGAATTAAGTAAAGATAAACCTCGGTCTGTCCAGTGTTAGCAACTGCATGCACACTAATAAACACTTTGGCTTTGATGCTTTCCTGTGCCCTGGGAGGATATGTGAGGTGATGAGAAACCGGTTCCTGGTCCCTTCTTCTCAACCTCAGCCCCATACCCAGTGCTTACAGGGCAGCTCGAATTTGTGTTACTGACAGAGGGTTTTTCATGACCCTAGGATTAATGGATACCTCCACAGTGGGTTGCTCCCACTTCTGCCCTTCTTCTGTACCTGACTTACCCCTAAGGAGAACAATATGACATTTTGAGTTGGAGCAAATTGCTTGAGATTCTTGGCTGTGTATAGCATATCAGTTATCACACATGTTAATCTTTAGATGCACCTTATGTATATTTATTACTGATATCAGAGAAAAAAACCCCAAAACATTATGAGCAATTGATAAATTATATTAAGTTAGAGTGGGTGAGGCTTCATTTTATTTCTGTTGGCATGACCATCACCTTTATTTTTATTTTCATTATGCCTTCCACTCAAATATACTGCTAAACTCCAATGTTTTAAGCCCAGTCTTCTCTGATCCCTGCTTCAATTGTAGCACTTTCGACATTCAGATGATACAATACAGACTGAGGACAGCTTTTAGTTTAAAATTCTCTGCCAGCTGCATCTTCCTACAGTTTTGTTTACTGCCTGACATACTCAAAATTCTGTCTCTATTTTCCTGAGTTACTTCTCAACTGGGGACTTGATCTTGAAATGCATATACACACAACTTTCTTTAATTTGCTAAAACTGATGTCTGTAGATTTGGCGCCAATGCTGTAAGACGTTCTGCAAATGCAGAGAGCAAGCCACATGGGATCTGGCTGTGACAGTACACTCTTGAAGTTACTGTCTATATAAACAGTGTCTGTAATCAAAATACTAAATCAGACAATAACAGTAATGGGTAATAGTGTATTTAATCTCTTCTACTGATAAATTGATAATTAAAATGAATATTCTTCTGACATTTTAGCATATATTCTGAAAATTTGAAATGAAGGATAATTCCTCTTTTGATGCTTTTTTATAAAGCTTCTTCACTCCTTGCATCTCTTTCTGCAATCTTTATCATCCCTCATTTCACACAATACTCAAAAATGTCATTTCAAGATAACCTTTTGTTTGACCTTTCAGCTGATAAATATCCTCTAAAGATATCAAACTTATATTTTCCAATTTCCCCTTTTCAAATCATAAAGAGCAGGGAATATACAAAGAAATACTGTTCTGGTTCTTTTTCTTGAGCTCAAAACACCAAATTACCATTTGACCCATTTAAATAATTTCGAACTATTTTTCGTTTCTTTTAATCTCATAAATGTCAATTAAACACTGTCTGTTATAATGATATCAAATGACATATCCTACTTCCTTTGATGAAAATGATTAGTTTAGAATTGCAGACACATTTTTATGCATTTATGAATTCTTTCCTTTAAAAAGAAACACCAAAGGAACAGATTTAGTACTTCCAAATACCAAAGGTGAAAAGCACATTGTGGTATCAGTATTGTCACTGGGAAAATCTGGACAAGATTTGGATTGGGCCCATAAGGTGAGAGCAAAGGGGTCTGGTCCTGCTTCATTCCTTATGTTCATGGTTGGGAAATATGGAAGAATGCCTCTTAAAGTACTACCTTCACACCAGTGAAAACGGTAAAAGTCAAGTGATGCTCAGGACAGCTGACCATTGCTAGCTGGTGACTCGCTGTACTAAACTCAGACTTCTGAAAACCTAGCTGAAAAAAAAGAAAGGGCATGGGATGAGAAGCAGGGAATGTTAAAAGCAGACAAAGTGTGATTTATTTAACAACTGGTTCAAAGGAGGGCACAAGGGGTCCTATACCAGTGCTCATAGGTGTGTCTCTTTCCAGCTCTTCCATCCCAACTGACTTCAAAGCTATTTCTCATATGCAACACTTATGAACTGAAATTCTATACCTACAATATTAGTCTTCAGATTTATTTGTTTCCTTACAAAGACTACTCTCTGATATTTCCAGCTGTATGCAAATGAAGTTAGTTTCTTCCAAAGCCAATTGAAACTTCTCTGAGTCTTCTCTTGACTTTGCTCTGGATCTGTCCAAATGTGAAGCAAACATACTAGATAACGAGTTCTTTGGCAACTGTCTATGGTTAAATAAAATAAATTAATTAAAAAGCATAGGTGTACTTTCTGTTGTATGTAGTTCAGACCTTTCCTGGCAAAAACCAGTAACTTTGAACATAAGTTCCCAGTGGGGAAGACTGGAGAAGTGAAACTTAAGACAAAAGATCTAGGATAGAAAAGATAGACTGATTTTTACTTGCTGTTGACTTAATTCTTAAAATACTGTGGTTTGATTTCCAGAAAAGCTGTATAACAGGACACATTCAAATATATGCCATAGGATCATAGTGAACCCTCAAATAATTAAAAACTGGGAGATCTGTATCATACGTGAAACTAAGACAGATGAATAAAGATAGGATGTAAGTAGAACTTTTTTGAAAGATCCCAACCTAAATGTCACTCAGCAGAGAGATTGTGGTATTACGTCAAAAGAATCTTCTGCTATCAAGATCTGTGTATTTGCTGAGCAGAGGAGATTACCAGCAGTGGGGAAGAATAAAAAACCTCCACTACTCAAATGTTTAGCAACTTCCTTCAGTCCATCAAGGAAAAAGGGGACTTTCTACGTAACAACATTCATGCCTCTTCATCTGACCAATCTAGGACTGGCTAAAAAAAAAGAGATATCCTGGAGAGTATCAGTGAACTAAATTAATATAAATTAAATACACCCCCTGAGTGAGTTCGAGTATTTGCTTTCCCAGGTGGAGAGAATTACATATGTGCATACAGTGACCAAAAAAAAAAAAATTAACAGTGTTCTATGCATTTAGAGTATTTAATGACATCAGCTGGTTGTTAGCAAGACCTTGCATTAGAATTGCCTCACTGAATATTACTTGAAAAAAAAATGCAAATGTTTTGACTGAAAAATCTCCAGTTTCTAAGTCTGAAATGCATGGCTGCACTATAGTTTGTGACAAACTGTATGATGACTCCAACCAAGGCTGTCCCCTTGACTTGACAAATAATGCAGAAAACACACAATGTTTTCATTTATCTCTTTTGGTTTAACTGCACCTTGAAAGTGAGGTTGTCACATCAGGAAAACCTTATTCATAGTGACCTATGTATAAGATCACTATATCACTTCTTCCCTACTTGTAAACTGTAAAACACTTCTGGTAAACAACTTAAATTGATTTTCAGTTAATGCAGATCCTAGCGGATACTATTTTCAGCAAGAACTCCCTGTCCTAGACTCCTAGACTCTTCGACTGAAGTCAGGACCAAGCTTTTTCAAAATGAGTACTGATAAACTTTCATCAAATTAGTGGAAACTTAGAAATGCTGGCCTTAACACTTTTCACCCTAAACTCCCTTAAATGCAGAAAGATAAAAGGTTTAGCGCTTGTAAAGCATTTTGATAATTCTTATAGGAAAGGAAGTATGGGTAGTATCCTGAGCCTCTTCTAGAAAAGTGCAGGCACAGCCCTTTAACTACTGTTATTTCTAAGGTAAAGTTTACTTCAGATGGCCTTCCCAGGCTGGAACACCAGGCTTCCTCTGTAATCAAGTAACTGCTTAGTCAGACTGGGGAAGACATTTAAGTGACTGCACTCAAATGATTTTAATGGGGCATGGACTCCTAAATAG
>VZTU01004303.1:7687-20114 GCA_013400835.1 Zapornia atra
GTGAATAGACTGTGGGGTTTTATTTCACATAACATAGACACTAACCTGAGAGTGAGAGGCAGTTCTACATCCTTCTTTCCTCTTTCCCTCCCACCCACCATTTAGTTTAGAGATAAATGTGTCTTCTTGCTGATCCAATTTAAAGCTATTCTATTTTTCCCCATCTGCAATAGAAATTATCTGTGTTCCAGTAGATCTCCCCTTTTGAACTAAACAGAGAAGGAAAAAAATAGAAAATACCTAGTTGACAAGATGGGAAGGGAAAAGACTGCCACTTTTGAGATTAGATTTCTTAGACTGCTCTAGCTGTGACATAGAACTGCTCCTGTTGAGCTACGTTGTGGAATTGAAGATGGGTTCCAAAAGTAAAATTAATTTCTCAAACTGAGTTTATATGCATAATGTTATAACTCATCAGGCATTTCTGTAGTCTCTTTATTGAAGAAACTGGCTGCAGCTCTTCAATTAATGGGTAATTTATTGATTTATGTATGTATTTGTTTTAGGGAAATGGGTTCTGTTTAACCACCTGTCCTATGGCCTTATGTCCTTGCCTCTGATAATTTCTGGTTCTGTTCAAGGCTATCTTAGCAGGCAGCATTTTCTTAATAAGAAAACAAAGGCTATATAGGTATCCTACCACATCCACAGAGTGCAGGTCTCTGTAAAGCTGTACAGGCTGCCAGGTATACCAGCTAGCATTTTAACCCGTGCAGCACTCACATGTAATACAATTATGCGTATGCTACAGAGTCAAGCCTTGCTCACCTAATAAAACCAAAGATTTCCTTCAATCTAAACTAAGTTATTGACAAAAAGGAAAGGAAGACTTGCCTATGAAATTTTCAAGGAGCTTTTCAGTTGCATATTGTCAGTTACTGAAAGGATTAAAACCCTTCATGTGCTCCTAGAGGAAATTCTTAGCAATAAGTAATGTAGAGTTATCAAATTACAAGTACATTTTCATTATACATAGGAATGTTCATAACAAAAAAATTGAGTTCCTTTTATTTCAGAGAGGTTTGTATGAGGATAAAAAAGATTGGGGTTAAGATTAAGAGGTAATGATGTGACAGGCTTTAGCTAAGACAAAATCACTTCTCCAGTTAGCAGAGTAATTTCAGCAATACATCTTCTGTAATTTTTTTTAATCACTTAGTGATTACTTGTGTGGTGCTATTTGATTCATTGGCCATCAGTACCTGATTAAGATTCTATGCTTAGGCCATCATTACTTTTCAACAGGCCACCCATATGGTGTTAGTGTTGAGCCAGTGCAAATCCCTCAGCTTAGCACTGTGTATTCTGTTAAAGAAGACTATGTGAAATGCTGACGTTAGCATATGTTCTCCTCTTATTCTGTTGACCTTTATCCATGGCATTACACTAACACTGGATCTTTGGAGTTGGTCCAGTAAGAAATTGGGTTGAAATTATAAAATTAGCCATCTGTCTATTAAAAACTTTACTGAGCCAGCAAGTTGGAACAAATGAGCACAATGATGCAATGAAATGTAACTATCAGTAATTAGGTGGACTTTGGTTTTGATTTCCTGTGTTTTCTTTCAGTTATGAATGGACTTTTTTCCTTAAGTCTTCCATTGTGATTTCTTATGAGAAAAGATGCATGGTTGATGAGAACCTACGAATTTTATTAGATATTAATTTTTCTTCCTGAATGTTATTTCATCTTGATATTCTGAAAATCTCCCTCGTTATTAATAAAAGCCTTTTTAAAAAATGCAATGAATTACACAAACTTGATATTCCTGACATCCCTCTTAAGGATGGGAGGGTTTTTTCCTTTCAGCTTGGTTTTCTTTTCGGTCTAATTTCAGCAATTTTGATTTGAGAAATCCTGTAGAAATATGTAATACCTTAAAACATGGTTGAAATAGTGATAATTAGTTGTTCACAAGCTGCAATTTCAAAGAGCTTGGACACTTTCCCTCTTCAATTCCAAGGTCTCTATTAAAAATAGGAACTACAGTAGCTGGGGCTGTAAAGAGCCTAGTGGAACATTTTTGACAAATAATTAATTTACTAATTAATAAAATGGTGTTTGTTTATTTACAGTCGATAAAATGTTTCCATCAGGAAACGGCCTGCTAAGACTGCAGCTAGCTTGCTGTGCTGACAGCAGAACATCTGCAGTCTAATTTAATACATTTACCAAATGAAGTGGGTAAATAAAGAGACGTTAAACAGCTACTTCCCAGCCTCTGATACTTCTACTTCTCTCCAGAGGTCAGGAGCACTGATGAATAGTTTCCCTTCTTTCGTTTGCCTTGTTTACGGGAGGTTCCCATGTACCAACATTGTTTCAAAGGGTGCCATTTGCAACTGTGATTGATGAAATTACATTGGCCTGTCATACCTCACTCTATCTGCTCATCTATTTAAATGCTCTGCATGTTACTGTCAAGAGCTATTTTACTCAGAGTATTACATTATTCCTTTTGCATTTTTGAGTGTGGAATGTGGTCACCAGTCACAGCAAATGGAACAATTGAAGAGTGAGGAATCTGTGTGTCATGCTCAAATTCTGGACTAGTAAAATCCCAGCCAAAACTATCATTACTTTTTTGTTTCATAACACATCTTATTGGGTTTGGGTTAATAACATACCTAGAGGTGGCTATTGTACCAAATATGGTCATTTAACCAAAGGACCAGAAAAAGCTTGAATTTACAGCTTGAATCAGATATATTTGTACAATATTATACATGAGTGTTCTGTACATAGAACAAAGCAGTTTTTCCTCCTTTTCAGTCATGTACCTTAATGGGAAGATCATTTGGATTATTAAATATTCAAGTATTTTTCATGGAAGGATTAAAATGTTTATCTAATGCTGGCTCTTTCTGTTATGCCTTATAATGGAGCAATCAAAGCTGATTATGTATAAACTTTGCCTATTTTCCATATGTAATTCAATTTTACATCTATGGGTTATACAGGTAAAATCCAGCTACTTCAGTTAAACTTGTTAATGCTGTGGTGGTTATTAGAATGATTTGTATTTAAATGAACTCATGGTGGTGGATTTCCTTGGCAAGTACACCTCTGCATGGCTTTAAATGGTGATTAGGAGAGTAATCCTTACCTCGGGTAGCACTTTCATTGTGATACTCTGATGTTAGCAGGTTAGCCACATGTTTTAATGGTAACAGCAAAATAAAATTGAAAACTTTGTAAATTTATAAAATAACTTGGAAACTTTAGCAACATACCTTAAATGTATGCTGAAAATACCATTTTGTAGGTCCTAGGTGGATTAAGCCAATGATGTAATAGCTTGCAATAACCATGAAAAAATTAAGAAGTAATTCAGTAGGAATACACAAAATCGGATTCCCTTGTAGTGAGTTAGCACTCTGACACCTTCCCCTCCCTCCTGTTAATCATGGAATTTAAAAGGACTGTTCTTGATAGATGGTGAGCAGGGTGGAAAGGAAGGATGTTTTCATCAACTAATAATAATTTATTTCAATGTCGTAAGTAGTGTTAGAATAATTAAAGAGTATATATTATGTCATAAAAATATACTGCATGTTACCAGCAGCTTGTGATGAATCCTTGTGTACCTCTAGAGGTATACATTTTTCACTGGTGAGATTGAGCTGAGAAGACATGTGCAGCAACACTTTTACTGCTGCTTCTTTGAGAGTCTAATATGAGGACTCACCTTTACATTTAATATACAGAGCTCTCACGGACAGTTGTTTTCTGGGGGGTCTCATGAATCAGCACTCACACAGCACGGCCTTTTCTCTGGCTACCGCCCCCCACCCCACCAGGCAGCCTGATCCCTTGGTACAAAGGGATGGTTCCATCAGGTTTGCTACTGGATCAGTGCCCTGTGTTGGCTTGTTCCATATGGAGCTTCCCAGAAAATGAACTGCTCCATGGATCAAGGAAAGAGCGCTTAATAAGGGTATCTGTTCTGTTGCTGGAGCATCTGTTTGTCAGAGCAAAAATAAAAGTTATTTATTAGCAAAAACTGACGTTTACATATTCATACAGAAGAAACGATTTAATTCAGGCTGTATTATATGCACACACATACCTATATCAAAGATTCTCCAAAACATGCATATGCACTCTTTTTTGTTTTAAAGGAGTGCATAAAAGTTTCCTAACCATGCTTTGAACTTATTCATAAGATTTTATGTGTCTACCTGGAGCAGATTTGAAATTGCTTTTTATAAAATATGCTGCATTTATAAAATGCTTTTTTGGATGTCTTTTTATTTTTCAGTGTTTTTATCAGCCCCAACTCTAGATTTCATAGAGCCTGGGGAATTTACAAAGGAGCCAACTCAGAGTAAACTTAAGTCACAGATATTATACATACAATAGTCTGTCTGCTGACGCCAAGCCTCACTTTCCTCCTCCGCTAATAAAAGCCAGTAACAGTTGTCTGATCTTTTGCATCAAAGACAGTGTTTATGAAGTGGCCTGTATCGTTATCTTAAAATATACATATAATTCCTGCATTAAAAGCTTGAGAAGAATTATGAATCAACATTTCATAGTAAATTGTACACAGATTTAGGGACTGAAATAGTATGTTTCATTCATGAATACTGGACCTTCAAAATAGGAGCACCCATGAAATGGGCTTCCGACTCCTTGTACTTACCTGAATTATCTCTCTCTGTGTGTCCAGGATTTTAAAATATTTAAAATTTAATAAGAATAATCCCTAATTTCTCTAGTCACAGACTGGGATATCGGATTCAAACCTAAACAGGGTCCAGCTCTTTACATAAACAGCTTTCAGCTCAAAGTCCTCCAGTTATCAATAGGGAAATACAAAACAGACTGTAGGACTGTTACTCCGGCAGCGTCGTGCAGTGCGTAGGGATCACTGAGACCACCTGGAAACAGCAGAACTCATGACCACTTGGGGCTACTCTGGCTGGCAGTTCACTTTATCATGAAGTTCTCAAGAGTGGGCTATGGTCTGGGCAAATTGTCTCAGCTTCAAGTCCTAGCCAAACTAAGTCCCTCCTGCCCCTAGTTATGTTTATGACCAATGTATATGGTCCAGGTTTGCCATGGGAGGGCACTTTGGAAAGAGAAAATCAGGGAGCTCCCAGCCAGCCTAATCACACTGCCAGCTGCAGGGTGCGGAGAGGAAGGGAGTGAGGCGTGTTTGGCATTGGTGCCCCGTCTCTATACACAGGTTTCTAGGTACTTTCTGTGTCGGGGCAGCTCAGGATCAGGAGGAAGGGCTGGAAGATAAGCCTGTCCTGGGAAGTGAAGCACATGTTGCCAGGTGCTTTATATCATTCTGTGGATGACAGAAAAAGTCTCTAGTTCATTTCAAATATTAGTTTTGCTCTTCTGTGGTGGATATTTATAACACACAAACCAAGGGACTTTGCTCAGGATCCTTTAAGTAACAGTAGATCTGGGTGACTTTTTTTTTTTCTTTTTTCAATACAAATTCACCAAGCACCATGATTCTTGGACCTAAAAGTAATGTTGAATTCAGGTTCAATTCAGTGAATACTTTCAAGTGAAAAAAAAAATGTTGAAATACCAAAATATTGATTAAGGTCTCTGGTATATTCAAAAATTCTAACAAAACTTCCCTGGTTGTGACATAATACATGAGGCTGGGCTGAAGCATTGTCATTTTTTTGAGGTGGATAGCTAGTGTTGCAGTGTATCTAGGAGCAGTATTTGTGAGGAACTGAAGCAAATGGCAAGGAGGCATTGCAGGTGTAGACATCCTGTTGGCCTCATCTGGAATACAGGCTCAGAAGTTTTACCTTTCCAGCTTGTCTAAGAGTTCTTGGACTTTGTGAAACTGCCTCCCTCCCTCTCTTCATGTATGTAGCCTCTTATTTCCAACCTGCGGAAGTGTTTATTTTTAACAAGCAAGTAAAATGCTTCAGAGGAGACATTTAGCTTTGTTCCAAAGACACAGTTTGAGGTTTTTTAGTTTGATTTTTTTTTTTTAAACCTGGCTAGCCAAAAAAATTGACACAATTCCTGAACTTTGTTTCTGGAATTAATTTGGTTTTTTTAAAAGTGTCAAGCAGGACAGCTGCAGATAAAAGAATCCAAAATTTATTTGTTTGAAATTGTAATTTGACTTTAAGGTAGAATAAAATTAATGGTTTGGAAAGCTTGAGCTTTATTTACTTTGGTGATCATACTGTATAAATAAGGTGTTTTGAAAAGGCTTCAATGTAGATCCATTCTAATATTATGGACTCATTTATCATCACAAATACGATAACTGCTGAACAAGTTTGGCAGTGCTTTCAGAAAAATCTTCCAGAAACATTCATATTTTTGCCAAAGTTCTGCAAGATCTCCAAGCACTTGCTTTAGCCAGAAGAGCATATCAAGCAGCACTGGGCAAAACAAATTAAGAGAAAATGTGTAAGGGGGGAGGGGGGAAAGAGATCTCTCTGTTGCTGTCTGGTTTGCAAAATACTTAACTAGGAAATTTGTTCATAAACTAGGGATAATGAGGAGTGGAGTGATAAATCTAGGAAATGCATACTACCCTCTGAACTATAGCAGAATGGGTATCCTAGAGTATATTTCCCAACTAATTTCTAAGCTACAGAGTTCTCTGCTATCTGAATGTACTTAAATGCATGATGAGCTATTTCTGTTTCACTGTCTTAGATCTCCATTGAGCATCTGCACCAGTTTCACATATTTCATTTTCACCACTCTAAATACAATATTTTTTATTAGAATTGTTTTTAAAGAGCATTTACAAGTAGAGAACAACATTGATAACTTACTAGTATATATTTAGAATAAAAATTAAGAGTGCTAAAATTTGCATGCATCTGATGTTCCTGTTTCATAGCTCATGTTATAGTTTACTTATGTCTTAGTCATTTGCATCAATTAAATTGATTTGGAATATTTTTCTCCTCCTACTTTAGCCCTTCATCTTCAGCTGTCAACATGCACATGCCAGTCAGCAGTGTAGCTGTCAAAGCTGACATCAACATCTATAGTTGTATTTTTCTGGTGTCTGTATCTGTCTTATTCTGAGTATTTCTTAATGTTTCTCTTGCGGCTAATAAAAGGATCGCAAAGAATTAAGTTTCTACTATCCGCTTTCTTAAGGACCAGTGGAAAATGGGATTTCACTGTGGAAATCTGACTTCAGCAGAGTTACTTTGTTTTCAGTATCAGAGTCAAATTTTGGATGGTTATAAGCTTTCAGTAATTTTTTTCTTTGCCATCAAGAAATCTTAGCTTCATTGAGGTTAATTAAAAAAAATATTTATTTCAACTAAACCAATTATCCCCTAACTGTATATTCCAAATACTTTAGCTATCACAAAACATGTGATATTTCTTCTGAAAAGTAAAATTGGAAAGCATATTACTAAGCAAAACCATTTATGGAAATATTCATAGTAGCACGTACTGCTGAAGCCAAGTTGTGAGAACATCATTGCTCAAAATATATCCAAGTGATATTGTTTCATTCAAATGGAAAACTTTATCATTTGCTTGGATGGGTGCAGTATTTTGTGCTTTATAGATCACTGAATAAAACGAGGAAATATTTCAAACTTACTATTTTTCTTGTACAGATTAGGAGAGAATATTAGAAGACACTCAGCAAGGAAGCTTTTAAAAATAAATAAAAATCACCTACTTTTCAGAGCAAATGAGAGCATATAATGAGTGATGTGATCTTAATGAGTCCTGAAAAGCTTACAGTGTAAATAAACAGGTGGTAAAAATACTTAAGTTACAAATTTTGCAAGCCCCAAATACCTAAATCACAGGTCTGTGCTACAAAATTTAAAAGGGAAATGTTGCCTAATGTAAACGTTTCCTTCCTCTTCAAAGGGAGACAGCATATTGGTACTTACTTCATAGGAAGGTTCTGAAGCTTTCGAAACCTGGAAGGTGTTCTGCTGTAGCAGGTATTAGCAATGCAGGAAAAGAGGAAGTTTGATGTGAGGATTTGTTGGAAGAAATTATCTTGAAATTGAATAGCAGGAAAAACAAGATGTGTCTGTGTGAGCTCTGGCCCCAGTGGTTCTTATTGGCCACCAAAGACATACAGTTGCTGCAGAAAAGTGTTGGGACCGTGCTTTAAACAATAGCTATTAGTGTGAAATTCATCTCACTGTATGTACTGATCTCCAAGATACTGCATGGCTTCATGCTAAAGGTAACTCTTAAAAAGTCACATATGCTTCAGAAATGAATCTGTGAGACCTGGTTACATTTCAGTCTATAATCACGTCTATATTGATCCTCAATGTGAAGAGAAAATTGAAAGGATTTTTGTATCTTGATTTAGGAATCAAGTTGCAGCTTTCACACAGAATTATCTCTGAATATCAGGAGTAATTCCAAAAACTTTTCACCTTCAGTGAGTTTGTGGATCTCAAATCCCAGTCTAACCTATTTATTGATGGTAAATTAAAATAAGAATGTACAGCTTAGATTAATAATTTCATCAAAATCTGTTACAGGTAGAATGGAGCTTAATAGAGACTTCCTTTTTCTGTCAGGCAGCTTCCCTTAAAAATACCACAGTAGATCTGTACTGATGAATTTAAGTATCCACATTAGCTCCAGGTCTCTGGGATGGGAGACTCATGCAGCTGAAAGGAACCCTGAGATCCCATAAATGCAGTTCCTCTGCTCAGAGACACTGTCAGCTAGTCCTGGATGGGCGTCTATCACATTAAGGGATGGGGATCACGCAGCTTGTCTCAGCGCTTCATCACATTAACTCTAGCTGCCCTTTCACAGTGTTTTGTCTCAATGTCTGTCCTAACTTCTTCTTATGGCATAAATTCCTGACTTTTCTCCTATTTCCCATTCAAATAACTGTCTCTGTTTCCCGGTATCACCATGTCCTTTGCAGTGAACTTTTATAGTTTTGAAAGCTCTTAGTCTCTCTCCACTACTCTTACCTGGAATAAATGTCCTCTAGGTCCTTCAGTTCTTCCTCTTGATTCTTTTACATGTCTGATTATTTTCTTGCTATGCTTTGGGTTGTCTGTAGCAAATCACTCAGTGTATTAGTAAGTGATAATGCTCAAATCAAAACTTAGCTGAAGTCTTCCAGGGCCAAGTAGATAAATTTATGTCTGTTGCATATAATATGTCTATGCATTCAAGTATGCCTATAATGTTTGCATGATAATATGATTTGTTATTTCTGGGTTTTAGCATATTGCACATTTTGATCAAGAAAGAAATATGGGCAAGTAAAATAGGGGTTTTGTTTCTGTTTCCAGGGCTATGCCCTTGGTCTTATGGCCTAGTGGATCAGCAAACACTTTTATACTCCTTTTCATAGCAGAAACTGAGAGTCCCCCTCTATTAGGGGGAAGGGCTGATTGTTTAATTTGGGCCTAGCCAAGGGTCATTTCACAAGAAACCTTTCTTACCTGTTTTTGCAATGTCTTGTTTGACATGTTCTAGTAGGAAAAATTGGAGTAGGAAGCAGTTTGGGTTACTCAGTAGTAGTGAAGATTGCTGGTTTGACGCAGTTGTATACACTAGATTAATTTTGTATCTACTCCTTTAGCCAAAATCAGAAATGAGTGACACGTGCAGTTAATTAAGTTGCTATTTGTCTTGATTTGTTGAGCTGATCTCAACACTGCTTAGTTTCAGAAGAGTCCAAATGACTCCCAAGGCGTAACAGTAAATTCCTTTTGTGGCAAGCAGTATATGAATGCCTTTTTTCCCTCTTCCCAAGTGTCTGATGTGTTTGCATGAGAGGCTTTTCCTAGCTTTATGGAAGTGTCAGAGTTTAGCTACTTTGAGTTTACATGAATGGTGTCCTGAATAGGTCAGTTCCTGTCTGCTTCCAAATCCCCTTCCAGTGTTTCAGATCTGCTCTTCATGTGAACAAATTTCTCCCAATGCGCTTCCGAAACATTGGCAGAGTACAGAAGAGGCAGAGTATCATGATCAAGGAGAGCCTGATGGAGAGTTTTCCTCAGCTGCCTGATGAAAACTTAAAAAGAAACCCTTTTGTAGTTACCCGTGAGTAAACAGAAGCCTAGAGGCTTGCGCTACCTAGAGAAGTAAAGCTGTTTGCTTTCTGATAACCAGATACTCTAGACAGCCTGTTGTAAATGATTCAGCAGCATCTTTGGCTCCCAGCAGGAAAACTCTCTGAATTGCTCTTGGTAATAGCTTCAAACCTGCAGCTCCGACAGGTATTTTTAGGTCTGTCTTAAAGACTTATCAGCTTCCATACACTTCAGTTTCTTTGTCTGGAGTCACTACAGCTCCAGACATATCATTGAAATGGGGTATAATTGTGGTCTCATGCCTTCTCAATCCACCCACCAATCTCAACTGCTTTAAAGGAGCCTCCTGCTGTGCTACAGGGAGTATTTAGAGCCTTTCTAAGCAAAGCAAACTTGAACTGTGGGTTGTGCCTGATTTTAAAGACTACCTTGGAAGGAGGAGGAGTGAAGATGGGTTGTGAAGTCTCTTCTTTAGAACAATATGATTTATAATAGTGAAATGCTTCAAGCTATGAATTTCATTGGAAGAGTGTGATTTACAGTACTTATCATTCTGGCATGTTGAATTTTCAGTGAGTATAGTCCATCATAGGACAAATGATAAGATATTATAAGACTGATTAATAGAGCTCTGCTCCATACTGTTATAAAAGTGAGTATGATTTGGTGAGAAGTAGGAAATAATCTAAGTAAGCAGCACATAAATGTCAAAGAGAAATTTACCAAAAAGGGCAAGAGAGAGGAGGAGCAAAGCCCCTTTCACTGCTCCATTGAGGTCAGGATTGTGTCCACGCTAGAACTCTAGAACATTTATTCACAGAAATAATCCCTTTGAACTCAGTACAGCTAGGAATTGAAGTTTTGTGCATGGGCTGTATGTGACTTCACTGAGCAGCTATTGTTTATCTCATGCAGTTTCAGTTTTTTCCTTTTGACAACTTCTGGATGCTTTATAGGTGATTCCCAATAAAATGAGAAAGGAGAAGAAAGGAAGGGTTAATAAGGGTGTCAGGAAGTCTAGAAAGGAGACTGAAATAGGAAGGTTTTTTTTCTTATTTTTACTACTTTTGTGCAGTCCCAAGGATAAAATCTGCAAGACTGGAAACTTTTTCAACTGGTGCTGTATTCTTGCATTTAAAATATAACTTTTAATCTTCTATAGCTGTTGGAAGATGTGGCTCTGGCTGGCTCCTTGCTTCTAATCAATGAATAAAGTACAAATACCACCAAGTCTGTCTTTCATCATGCAAGTGAGAAATCTGTCTGGTCACTCTAACACATCTTACCAAAGAGCAGCTGGGATAAGATCTGTGCTTTGGCAAACCCAGGTTTTTCTTAACTGCTGGAATAGAGCTGGGTGAATTGTTGGCTTTTTGCAATACATGTTTTTATTACTTCTTCTAATATAAAACAGAAGATAAAGGGAAAACAATGCAAAATAGTATATCAACAGCAGATAACGTTAACCTGACAGTACATTCTATTGCACACTCTCAATAAGTATTTCAGACTAGTGGAAAAGCCTTTTTCATCCATTTACATTAATAGTCGAATAAAGCAGTAGCAAGAGTCAGAAAAGATATAAAATAGACATCAGTGCACTTAATATAGAGAGCAAATGGACAATAATGTGGGTAAAGTTTTCTGAAGAATTTAAGGCATAGAAGTGAATGTCATAATCTGTATCAACCGTATATCAATTATTGTCGAAACAGTGTATTAAGAGAGGGAAAGAGCAGAAATGTGAAGATAAAAAGAGTAAAAGGAAATTATGTATTTTTCCAATATGGAAAAGTTAATTAAATCTATCTCTTTAGATATTTTTAGAACTGTAGCCACAAACAAAACCAAAAAACCAGGACTGGCAACTGCAATGAGGTCTTACATCGATTGGAATTAGTTTGTTACAACTAAAACTGAATCTTTTTTCTCAGGAAGTATTCCATAGAAGCAAAACCATATAAAAATAATAGAAAGAAAATATTTACTCTGGTAAATGTGTTCATAGGCATTGTATGAACAATTGAGTTATTTAGCTTAATTGGCACAAGTGCACATAAAGAATTAAAATCATGTTTACCAAAATTTTCCACAGAAATAATAGCACATGAGCAAAACTGGAAAAAAAGTAATATTGTGGCAAATAACATGTTCCACAGTAGAAGTATCTAAAAAAGAAAATGCTTTTCTTATTTGAAGAGAAGGTAACATCTACTTCCTACTGAGGTAAATTGCCTCCATGCAGAAGCCCACTGTGCTCAATGGTAATCTTTCCATATGTTTCAGTGAGTTTTAATTAGCTCATAATTTTCAGTTTGCCTGTCTGAATCCCTTTGTCAGCAGCTGGTCCTTTGTAGAACCTTCTGGGCTTAGTTTATTAAGGTTTTCCAAATTTAAGCTGGAAAGATAGTATTTGTTTAGA
>VZTU01004316.1:1232-15023 GCA_013400835.1 Zapornia atra
CCCCCGCGCACCGGGAGCACACCCCGGGACCCCCACCCGTGACTGACTCCCAACCCCCACTCTTGGGCAGGTGACATTCTCCGGGAACCCCTTGCACACTTTGGGGGTCACCCTTCAACCACCCATACTCCTCCTGCATCCATCTTGCAGCAGCCCCCCACCCCCCAAACCCTGGGGCAGCCGGTGGGGTACCCACAGCCCTGGGCACCAATGGGCACACGGGGACAGGAGAGGGATGAGGGCTGAGCCCGAGGCGATGGCAGACACTGCCCCCCCCAAACGGATATCCCCAGGGAAGGATGGGGGGGGTGGGGGGCGGTGCTGCTGAGCCGAGAGGGGGGATAGCACTGACACAGCACAAACAGGGGGGACAAGGTCCAGACCCAGCCGAGCAAGGCTGTTCCAAATTAAAAACTCTTTATTGAAACTCTGTCCCCTTCCCCTTTCTCCCAGCCTGGAGCGATCCTGCTGCTTCACCAGGCCTCGGGGCCAGGCCCAGCACCCACGCAGCAGGGAGGGGGGGATGCTCACAGGAGCCCTTGGCACAGGGGGCTGCGCCCCACAAAGCGGCCCCAGAGCACGCTGAACCCCACATCCCTGTACTGCTGCACCCCTGCCCCACAGCAATAGGGCTGCTGAGGGTTTGCGCACGGCTAACCCCCACCTCGGGCATCGCTGCGCTGTGCGGCACGGCCCCCCCCTCCCCACCATCGGGGTGCCCTTCAGCAGTGGGGAGCGTGGGGCACCCCAGTCCCTTCCCGGCCTGCCGGGTGCTGCAGTCATTTGCGCCTGCCAAAGATCGACTTCTTGCTGGGGTTCTTCTCGCCCACGCTCAGCCCGATGAGCAGACGTGCCTTCTCGTCCTCCTCCTGCTGCTGGATGGTCCCGTCTGATTTGCTTTCCAGCTTCCCCCGGGCCTCTGCGCCTGCCGCCGGCTTCAGGCGTAGCTTCTCTTTGATCACCTGCCCAGGAAATTAGGGTGCTCAACACCCCACAACTGCACCCAGGCTCCTCAAGAGAGCCTGAGCTGCCAGGCCAGCCTGGCTGCTGCCCGCTCCGGAGAACATGCTGCCCGCTGTGGGGTTACATCCAGCTCTGTCCCTCTCCCTGCGAGTGGGAAGGAGCCACCGCGGGCTGAGGTCCCACCTGTGCCACCAAGGCTTTGCGGCTGTCCCTCTTCACTGCCATGGCGAAGTCCAGCCACGTCCACGTGTTGTTGTGGTACTCCAGGCACGGCAACACCAGGTTCAGGTCACCCCAGTCCACGCTGTTCTTCTCGCCCTGGGTGACAGGGGTGTCAGGCAGCGTAGGACAATGTCCCAGGTCACCACCAGCCAGCCAGGCTGTGCCCCCTCCCCAGCACGCTGGCTCCACACCTTGTAGCTGACGCAGAGTGGCACCTGCGGGATCTTGATGTAGATGAAGGAGTTGTTCATGGCCGCACGCTCCTTCATCTTGTCAATGTCATCCACAGGATGCTGGGGACAGAGCCATGAGCAGAAGGGAAGGAGAGGGGACAGAGCCAGGAACCAGCAGGGAAGGGACAGCCGGGCGCTAGGCCATGGCATTGCTTCACCGGGGAGAGGGGAGAGCTGTTCTGGTATGGTGTTAGGGAAAGGAGATGCTGCAGGGAACACATCAAGCGTGCAGGTGCTTAGTTGGAAAGGTTGCAAATCCTCACAGTGGGAGGGAGCAGGAGAAAACAGAGAGGCAAGCAGGGGAGGACAGGGCTGCCCCGCCCTGAAGCGGAGGGAAAACAGGCTGGCTCCACAGCAGGACTCTCCCAGCTTCCCCCTACAAGGCAGCAGCAGGTACCTCAGGTGCTTTTCGGAATGATCTTCTGACCCCTGATGTCCGGTTCAGTCCCTGAGTGACTCCCTTCCCTGGGCCCAGCGAGTCATCAGCCACGATGAGCTGCCGTGGCTTCACCACGGGGATCCCTGGAACAACCGAGTGGGAGGCAGGGGCTGGTGCCGGTGCCTGGCTGGGGGTTAGCTGTGACCCAGACCCCTCCAGGCTTCACCACTCTGCCCAACATCACCCTGACTACAGGGGAGACCACAAATCCTCGTCCCTCCATGGGTGACCACCCACAAATATATCCTGGACACAGAGCCGGAGCGGCTCAGGAACATCACTTGGGTGCCAGGGAGGAGGGTGACCATGGACCCCTCACCTGTCGTCACCAGCTTGGACTTGTCTTCCTCATCCCCCACCTCCTCCTCTTCCACGTTGCGGCCGGGAAAGAAGAAACCCATCATCCTGTGGAAGAACTGGTGGGTGAGCTGGATGGTGAGGGGTACCACGTTCACCTGAGGGGACAGAGGCACACGTCAGAGCCAGGCACACACTGCCCACGCCCACAGGGACCCTGTCACCTCCCAGCCCAGCACCTCGAAGTGTTCCTTGATGGAGATGCCTCCCACAGGCGGCCGGACCTTGCTGAAGATCCTCAGTGCCAGCTGCCGGCTGGACTGGCAGGAGCTCTGGGGACGCAGCACCACCTGCAGGGAAGAGGATGGGCAGCCAGGGTGAGGACAGGCCACCCTGGCCAGGCCACCCGTGGGTCCCCAGCGTGCCGCTTGCCTTGTACACAGCGTTGGGCAGGAGGTTGTTCATCGTCACCCAGCCCAGCTCCAGTAGATGCTCAGCTGTGTCGTCAGACTTGTTGACCTGCGCACAGAGACCCGTCAGAACCTGAGGGCCTGTGCCCTGGCTCAGGGGCCAGGAGAGCCACAGGGCCTGTGCCCCAGCTCAGGGGCCACATCAGAGCTGCAGGGTCTGCACCCCAGCTCAGGGGCCACATCAGAGCCGCAGGGCCTGCGCCCCGGCTCAGGGGCCACATCAGAGCCACAGCGCCTGCACCCCGGCTCAGGGGCCACATCAGAGCCACAGGGCCTGTGCCCCAGCTTGGGGGCTGCGGGTGCCACCGGCCAGCTCCGTACCTTGCTGTAGAGGAAGCGCTGGAGCTCCAGCTCAGCTATACCCAGCTGCCCATCCTCCTCAGTCAGGCGCCAGCGTGCCTGGGCAAAGTAGAACTCAGTCCGCCGTGCCACGCTCACATCCTCCGGCTGCTTTCGCAGCTCCATCTTGTTGGCTCGCTGCAGCTGGAAGTCCTTGAAGCACCTGTAGCGGAAAGGGGGAGCGCTGGGATGGGGAAGCCCCAGAGTAAGGGGGAGGCAATGCCAGGGAAGTCAGGAATAGGCCCTACCTGATCAGTATGTTCAGCTCCTCGCTCTCCAGCTGCAGGTCAGCTTTCTCCTGGCTCAGCTGCTGCTGCAGCCTGTGGTTGAGGTCAAGCAGGCTCTCGTTTTTGCTGTCATCCTGCAGGGACTGAAAGAGCGACAACCCTCAGGGACTCTCTGCCCCAGAGCAGGGACCCTAAGGAGCCAGGACCTCCTGGGATGCAAGCTCACCTTCACGTTGGAGTACATCTGCTTCTCCAGCAGCCGGATCTGGGCGACGTGCTGCCTCACGGCCTCTTGCAGGTGTAGGATACTGCTGCGCTGCTCCTCGGGGTTGCTGGAGATTTCCAGCTGGAAGCGCACCCGTTGTTTCTTCTCACTGTGCTCCTGGACGTGGGGACAGAGGAAGGTTGGGGTTGCCCTGGGCGCAGCAAGTTGAGATGGGGGCCTGAAGCCTTGCGAGTACCTTGCGTTTGGGCTCCACGTGCAGCAGCAGGTTGTTGACTATGTCAAGGATCATGGCATACTGCGCAGGGTTGGTGGAGATCTCCAGGTCATGGTGGATCAGGGTGAACGTATCCACAGCTCCTGCAGGGACACAGGGAGGACACACTGGGGCATCAGCAAAGCCAGCCACAAGATGTACATGGGGGCCAGCCACAGATGGAGGGGATGGGGAAGAAGCTAAGGTGGTTACACTGGCTCCAGCAAGCACAGTGTGTCCAGCATCATCTGGTGTGCTGCCACGTGGCTAGGGACCCCCTCTGACCTCAGCAGGGCCAAGACAGACCATCCTCAGATGTAACAGTCAGCTGTGGGTCAGCCCAGTGTCCTGCTCCCCCTGAGACATGGTGCCTGGATGTACCCACCCTCCTGCTTCTTCAGCAGATCCTCCTTTTCCTGGTTGGCTGGAGTCTCAGGGGGCTTTATCTGCGTGGCCAGCTCAGGGTCGATGTCATGGCTGTAGCTGATATAGTACATGCGACAGCTGCAGCGAGAGATGATCCTCTGCACTTGCTGGGTCTGCTGGGCTTCCGAGGGCTGGTTCCAGTCTGGGGACAGGCAGTAAGACCACAGTCAGAGCACTGAATTCTAGCATGTTGGGGACCTCCCAGCACAGTGCATCAGCCAGCTCCTGGAGCCATCCAGGGACAGGCCAGGCGCTCCTGGCTTCATCACCCTCGGGGTCACATGCGAGAGGTGCTGGGGTAGGCAGGGCAGGCAGCTCCGTGGGTAGTACCTGTGGTGGTGCTGACCATGCCCCCCACTGCCTGCCCACTCTCCATCAGCTCCTGCACTGAGTCCAGGCTCCGCTGACGATGCTCCTCAATATTTTTCACCTGGGGACACAAGGAGGAACCACTGGCTATCCCTGCTCTCCCTGCCCAGGACACCGGCAGAGCTGCCCACTCCCCCCCAGCTGCTCACCTCCAGCCAGAGCTGCCCATGCTCCCTCTCTGAGGGGCTGCTCTCCGTTGTGGCAAAGTACTGCATACCATCCAGCAAGCAGGTCCAGGACGTCTTCTGCTTCAGCGTGTCCCCATACCAGGCAGGGTGGTGCTGGCACTGCAGCAGCTGGGCCTTTGCGGCAGACACAATCACACAGCCCTCCGTCTCTGCGCCACGCAGCACCATCTGCGAGGAGACAGACCCCCAGGGTAGGATGAGACGTTCTGAGCCCTCTCACAGCAAGGCCCTGGAAAGCATGGGGTGGGCAGGCCAGCCATCGGGCAGGTACCTGGCAGTTGACCAGCTCGATGAGGCAATTGCGGTTGTAGATGTCGTCGGTTTGGCAGGCGGCGATGCCGCACAGCTGCTCGCTAGCCCCCGACTCCTCCTCCGTGAAGACTACGAACTTGTCCGTCTCCTCTATGAGCTTCTGCAGCATGTAGGCTCCTGGGGAAGGAGAAAGGGTCAGTGCCAGGCTGTAGGGGGGCAGGGGGGTGGCTGGGTGAAAGCAGGCATGGCTGTGGGCTAGGGTGCATAATGCTGGGCGCGGGTTCCCCCTTGCTGCCATCCCTGCCGTGCTCACCCCCTGAGGAGGCTCTCTCAGGACGGCCACTGGTGATAGGAGCGGTGACTCTGGCAGGGACGGAGTGAGCAGAGAGCGAGCCCCGCTTCAGCTTCTTGGCTTGCAGCTGCGTGTCGATCTTCAGCCCCTTCAAGGCCTCAGTGGACAGGTTGCGCTTGAGCACAGCCGCTTTCTTGTAGCCATCATAGAGGCCGAAGGCAATGTCCCGGTTGGTGGTGGTCCAGGAGGCCCGCAGGTCCACCAAGTGCAGCTGGTGTGTGTGGAAACCATCATCCCCATCCCGCAGGTGCAGCTCCTGGGCAAGGACAGTCAGAACCTCAGCGTGGCAAAGCCACCCCAGCCCCTGCACATCATATGCAGGGGCTGGGAGCCCTGCCAAGCACCCCCCAAGAGCCCAGGGGACCACCACAGAGCCCTCAGCAGGGTCCCACATAAGGGATGCTGTGGCTGAACAAGGTATCCCTTTGGCCAGGAAATCACAGGCCTGCCGGTCTGTCTCCTCTCCAGCCAAATCTTTCCCCCTTTGCACCCAAAGACCTAGGTCGCCCCGTCCCACAGGATGACAGAAGGTCAGCATGGCTGGGTTACACCGGTCGCGTCCCGTGTTTGTGGCAGTACCTCCTCAGCCGTGCGGTTGCTGTGCCGCTGGTAGGTGAGGGAGGACAGGCTCAACAGATGGGTTTTCTTCACCAGGGTGTCAAGCCGGTGGTCAGCATTTTCGTCGCAAGTGGAGGCCATGAGGTGCACGGTGACTTGGCTCAGGTCGCTCACCATCTGCGTGATGCTCCACTCCGAAATGAGGCGTCGCATCACCGTACCGGCTAAGGGATGGGGAGAGGGGTCAGCCAGGGCCCTGCCCTGCCGGGAAGCGCTTGCCCACACGGTCCCCGCTCACCTTGTGGGATGAGCCGCTGGGTACCACGGGTGAAGATGTGCCCCTGGCAGCACTCCACCTGGATGCCCCGCTGCTGGGCGAAGGAGGCCCAGTAATGCACCTATGAGAGAATAGACAGCACAGGCTGAGAGCCCCCAGCACGGGCAGAAGAGGGGGAGAACAGCGGAACCCCCCAGCCCAAGGACTTGCCTGCAGCCGGGGGAAGAGCGCGGTGTAAGACAGCTGCTTGTAATGCTGCCCCAGCTTCTTCTTGCTGGGTTTCATGTTGTTGAAGAGCTTCCCACGGCAGATGGGACGTGTCACGCTGGTCCACGTGGCCCAGAAGTTCTGCATCCAGCGGAGGGTGCTGCTGTAGAGCAGGATCCGGGGCTGGGAGTGCTCTGAGAATACACCTGCTGTCAACAAGCACTGCAGGGCAGGCACACCCCAGCACCCAGCCCAGCACTGCTACAGATCACTAAAAACAGCACGCCCTGCGACATCCTCCCCAGACCCCCAGGGATCCCCAGGGTGCCATCACCCACCCTCAGGGTGCTGTCACCCACCCTCACTGGGCCGTGTCAGGTCCATCCGGATGGAGAGGTTGAGGTTCTCAGAGCGGAAGGCACGGTAGGAATCATACTGCTGCCCCACTGGCACCTCGGGCAGGAACTCAGGGGAGCGCAGCACCACGCCGTGGTGGTCGTGGGGGTTCCCATGGCACAACCACTGCAGGTCCAGTGTCATGCACAGGTCAGGCAGGTGCAGGAAGCAGCAGTCATCATACCTAAGTGGGGAAAGAGACCCCGGTTACCGCCCACCCAGCACCAGAGGCAGACCTGGAGCTCCCAGGCCCATGCTCACTTGGATGCTGTCCGGACGTTGATGTCCAGGTTGCCCTTGAAGATGAACTGCCCAGGCTTCCAGTGGAAGGAGAGGTGGTTCCACTCCCAGTGCATGTTCTCTGTGGTGTTGTAAGGGTCCTGCAAGGACAAGGGTGAGGAGAGGCAGGTGTGAGCCAGCCCCACACCGCGCTCTGCTCCCTACCCCGGCAGCACCCACCTCAGTGGCCAGCTGGTGCAGGTTGGCCTGTTCGATATCCATGTGCCAATCCCCATGGAAGAGAAGGCGACTCTTATCCCACCAGGGCAATGGGGTGCTGGGGTCCTCTGAGGGCTTGGTGAGGAGATCTACGCACTGGCCGATCAGAGTCCAGGCTGGGTCCCAGCAGGGCCCCCACACGATGGTGTACTGGGAGATCTCCGCTGGGGACACAGCTTGGCTTAGCCCTTTGCATGTCCCATGCAGCCCCATCCCCCCTTTCCAGCATAGAGCTCCCCCCTGTCCCTGCCCCTCCAGCTCTTACAGTGGAAGTCATGGTAGAACTTCAAGGGCGGCATGTTCCTCTCCACCGTCGCGTCCCCCCAGGGCAGCCCCAGCTTCAGGACCTGGCGGCGCCGGGAGCAAGCCTGGCCACACTGCTCTGCTCCGATCAGCCGGCCCGAGAGCTGCCAGTTCCGGATCTCAAAGAGGTAGCGAGGGTAGTCACGGATCCGCACTGTGGGGCGGAGGAAGGGCTGAGAGATGGGGCAGCAAAGGAATGCTGCCCCGGTCCCCCGTTCTGGGCAGTGACAGGAGCCGCTGTCCCATCACATCTCTGCTCCCTTCCCACTCCAAAAATCACTTTCCCTGCTTGGTTACGTATCACGTGGTGCCAGCAGGTCCCCTGTCCTGGGAGCCCAGGCCACGCAGCCATCATGCTCTTCTCCAAGGGCACCCTCCTGGTTAGCAACTCACCAAAGAAGCTGCCAACTCTGCCCTTCATCATGCGGCACCACTGGGTGACCATCTCCAGACCCTCAGGGGGGAACGGGCTGACATCATCCAGGTCTCTCATCTGCTCCAACACACGCTCCGTGCCATGGAAGGACTCATCGGCCATGGCCACCAGCTCCAGGTGGGCCAGGGTCCAGGTGAGGAGTGCCCTCCGCATGGGTGTGTTTGAATAGAGGCGCCGCGAGCGCTGGATGTAGATCTCTATGTTCTTCTTCTCCAGCGAGGCATAAAGCTCCTCAATCTTGCGGGCAGGCAGCAGCTCGCCGTGCTGCTTGCGTAGCGCGGCCACCTTGGCATCCAGCAGCTGCAACCGCTTGGCGCTCTCCTTGCTCTCATCCTTCATCAGCTCGTAGTTGTCTCGTAACTTGACCTCAAAGACATCATCCAGGAAGACCCAGGAGAAGTGCGTCACTTTGAGGAGGAGGTCGGGGGGCAGCGCCGTGCTGGCAGGGCGCCCACGCCGGTGCAGACCTTTCAACCACTTCTGCACCCCCACGGCAGCATCCAGCGTGCGGGAGAAGTCATACTGGTAGGGGAACTCGATGGTCACGCTGGCAAAGGAGAAAGCCCAGCCGCGGTTGCGGAGGGTGCGCAAGGTGGGGAAGGCGCAGCGGTGCAAGATGACCTCCTCCAGCTCTGGCAGCAGCTTCACCTCCACCTCCTTGAAGCTGAAGATGCTGTGTCCATCAAAGCCGGCAGCCAGCTCGGGGCAGTAGCCGTGCAGGGCACCACCGTGCCAGCTCACCGAGGTCCTTTCGGCAGCCAGGCTGATGTAGTTGGCTTCGGAGACAAAGGCTGTGAGTTTGGCAGAGCTCAGCTCCAGTGACAGGGACAGGAGTCTTTTGGGGGGGAACCCATCTGGCTGGAGAGACCCCAGTGTCTCAGTAGGGGTGGCTGGGAGGGACGCTGGGCTCTCTGGGGGCTGGGAGCGAGGTGTCCAGCGGCCAAGGGCGCTCTGCAATGTTTCGTGGCACTGGAGGGTGGCCAGGGTGTGATGGTACAAGTGCATGTGGTCAGGTGGGCTCCACAGCACTGCCAGCCCCTCGCCGCACTGCACCTAGAGTGGAGAGTAAGCAGGCACCGAGTCACTGCCAGGGCCAGCACAGCACAGCCCCAGCCTCCTCTTCAGCACCTTCTGGTGCCAACAGATCCTCCCCTGGCCTCATCCACCCCAGTCCCACCAGTACAGGATAAAGCAGAGACCTGACGCTCACACCAACCTCCAGGGAGCGGATACTGCTGTGGTAGGTGACAGAGAGCATGGAGAGGTTGGCCATCGGGTTGGGGATGGCAGGAGCTTTGCAACATGGCTGCATCTTCTCCGTGATGCTCTTCACCAAGGCCAACACCATGCCCTGGACGCTGACCGTGCAGCTCTCTGCACTCCCCAGGACAGTCAGCGTGTCCAACCGCAGCTCCAGGGCACCTAGAGAGACAGTACGTCAGCACTGAGGGCATGGAGGAAGCATACCCCGACACGCCAGGTTCCTCTGTCCACAGCTCCAGGACACCCATCTGCCATCAGCCTGGATGGTACTTACCCACCAAGGCTGAGAGTGTAAAAAGATTCACGTCCTCCACCTTCAGATCCACCTTCCAGAGCAGCCCCCAGGGCTCACTTGAGGCAGAGAGCGGCTGCTTGGCAACCTCAGCTCCGCTGGGCCGAGGGCAGAACAGGGGCAGGACCCTGGCCAGGCACTCGGTGCAGGTGTCCGACGACTCTACTTGCAACCCCCGGATGGTGCAGTCTAAGAAGAGCGTGTCAGACTGGGCGCTGGACATGCCCAGGGGCTGGTTGTAGCTGCCCTGCAAAACCAAGAGAACGATCGCTCTCATGCTGCAGGATGTCCTCACGCCACCCTGTGCCACCCACACAGGGCTGCGGACAGGTAGCTGCCCCCCAGAAGACCCCCACCCACCNNNNGGGGGGATGCGGGGCACGCTGGATGTGCGAGTCGTTGCCCACACGCCAGCAGAGGTGGTCTACGGCCAGCACCGCTCGCTGATGCACGCTCTGCGGCCGCAGGTGCTGGTAGTCTGCAGGCAGAGAGGAGGGGCTGAGCGCAGGGCAGGGCTCCCTGCTGCCTGCTCACTGCCCCTGAAGAGTGGCAACCCAGGCACAAGATGCTGGGCATCCTGGTGACGCTCTGGCAGAGCCACTGACCCCCAGGAAGAGCCCAGCGGCCACCCCATACCTGCGGAGATGGAGTTGAAGCCCAAGGCGAAGGGTGGCGTGTCCCCCAGCTGCACCGACACATTGACGTTGGACAGTGAGGCACACAGGATGATGGGCGCTATGATTTGGGGGTAGCTCCTGCACAGGACAAGCAGGGACAGGCTGTTAGTGGGGTGCTGTGTGCCACAGAGCCTGGCAGGGAGCGAGCCCAGAGGGCCACCCACTCTTGCAGCAGCCCTCACCCTGACCGCCTGCCACCCTCCATACCAGCCTCCCCATCCCACGGGCTGTGCACAAGGCAGAGAAGGTGCTGGGTGCCCAAGCACCCTGCCAGGGTGAGGAAGGCACAAGGAAAGGAGCTGCGATGCCGGCAGCTGCGCGGAGGCAGAGTTTACCTTCCCTTGCGCCCTTGGCTGGGGAGAGGCACTGCCCGGCACCCAAATTCCTGTGCCAACAGGCCCAGCCAGTGTGAAAACTCTTGGTGGCGGTAGTGGATGATGCAGGTGTTGAGCAGCACAGCAGCTGAGAGGTCAATGGCTGTGACCTAGAGCAGGGAGAGGGCAGGGTGGCAAAAAAAGCTCGTGCCAGGAGCTGAACCGACACCCTCAGGGGACAGGAGTGTGCCCAGAGCTCGCTCACCTGCACACTGGTCTTCAGGACATTGAGGCACACAATGCGCTGGCGGCTCTGCGACAGGAGAAGGCCGTCTGGGGACAGAGAGAGAGAAGCAGAAGTGAGGGGTGGCAGAGGGCAGCGATGGCACCCCTGTCCTGTGGGCACCCCCCTGGGTACTTGCCCTCCAGCTGGAGGTCTACACTCATTTGGTCCAGGTCTGAGGTGGGTGTGAAGTTGCGCAGTGGGATCTGCTCCTCCTCACGCCGATACAGAAACTGCAGCAGCTTCAGGCTCCAAGTGAGGTGCCTGTGAGACACAGGGAGTCACTGCCAGAAGGGAACTGCACTGTCATGTCCTCCACCTCATGCCCTCCACCTCTCCATCTCCGGTCCCTGGCTGGCTGGCACAAAGGCTACAGCCAGTGCCCAGCTGCATCCCAGCCCTCTCATCCCATCAGCAGAGGATCCCATCACACTGTCCTACTGGAGAAGGAGCTCACATGCCTTCCTCCTTCTCCAGATCAAGCTCAGTCTTGTCCCCAGGTCTCTGTGCCCAGCACTGATCAGGGGCTAGGGCAGCCTCCCCCTCTCTCCTTACCTCTTCTGACTGTTCATAGACAGCACCACGCTGGTGTTCTCCAACTTCACCTCCACCCGCCTGGGAATGAGCTGTAGTGTGTCCCTGCTCAGCAGGGACAGAGACTCCGGGGGCTCCCCTGGGCCTGGAGAAGGACACGCATAGTCATGGGAAGGCTCTTGCCCAGACCCCCCTCTCCCTGCAGCGGATGGCACAGCCAAATTATCCATCTGCAGTGCAAGCATGAGGACTGCCAGCCCCTGCCCTGCGCAGAGCTTGTCCTCATCCCTGTCCCCATCGCTGACCTGCGCCGGGCTGTTCCCCTGCGGTGCTGCACTGCGCCCCAGCAGTGACACGGTGCAGCAAGGGGCTGCAGAAAAGCCCTTCGTGCAGCTCTGCCTGCAGGGTCTGGACACGCAGCCGGACATCTGTCAGTCGCTGCTTGCTGCTGATCTCCAGCGACAGGGAGAGCGCCAGGGCCAGCTCTGCCAGGCACGCATCATCCTGTACAGACACACGCAGGGAGTCACCCCTTCTCCCTGCCAGCGGATGCTGCGGGCGAAGCACCAGGCTCAGCATGGAGCCCAGAGCCTGGCAGCATCGCCCAGCCTCAACGATGGGCTGGAACAGGTCCCTGGGGTGTCCCAGAGAGCTGGTGCCCAGGCCCCAAGTGTTGAACTTCTCCCTTCCTCAGCACTCACCAGCTGGCTGCTCCGGAGCACTTTGCTGCTCACCTTGGTCAGGCTCACCTCACAGGTCAGGCTGGGGAGAGCAGAGGACAGGCAGAGGTTGCATACCCTTCTGGCACTGAACCAAGCGCCTGCCCTTCCTTTCCTGTGGGACACTAGGACCACAAGGCCCTGCTCCAAGTCCTCCCAGAAGCAGAGAGCACCCTAACTCCATGCAGAGAGCAGCAGCTTGTAATTCAGAGAACACGCAAAGGGAATGGGCCAGCCTTGGAGAACATTAATGTCTCACATCACAGGTGACATGGGATGCTGCTGAGTGGGACAGAGTGAGCTGAGACACCACGGATGGAGCTTTGGTTGGGTCTGAGGAACCTCCCCTGGGACCCGGAGCGGGGCTGGGAGCAGAGCAGGATGTGAGGACAGTGTTACCTCTTCCCATCGCCGTTCAGGAGGAGACGGGTCTTGCTGGCCTGGATGTGCCAGAGGGACTCTGAGGTGGCCACATGCAGAACGATGACGTTGATGGAGTCCATGTGGATGGAAAAGAGCTGGGGGAAAGGTGCTACTGTAAGGGAGGCCTCACAGCGGTGCAGCCCACAGCAGCTTCTCACTGAGCTGCTGTCTCACCTGGCTAAGGAGCCTCAGCAGGGAGGGTTTAAGAGTCAGGTCTGCTCTGCTTTCGTTTCCATCGGCTTCTCTGGGAGCCTTTGGGACAGATGGCTGGAACCCTGGGCCCTTCTGGAGATCCGTGCGGATTCGCACCTCCCCAAAACATAGCTCAAAGTAGCGCCTGATGAAGAACAACACAGGCAACTCTTAGTAGAGCTTGTCCATGGTACACCCAGCCCCATCACCAGGGATGCCCCACGCCCCCAGGGGTGTGCAGGATGAGCACAAGGACACATGCAAGATGCTGCCGCCCAGAAGAAGGGTGCTTCACTCCCACCCAGAGCAGACCATGGGAAACGGGGACTGCAGAAAGGTGTAAAGGCAGCAGAACCACAGTCGTCAGGGCCAGGGATGAGGCAGACTCCCCAAAGGGAGCCAGGCTGGGGGTACGTACGGCAGCTCCCGGCTCAGTTTACTGGAGATCCAGATGTTGTCGATCTCCTGCAAGGACACAGCAGGTAGGTCAAAGAAAAAACAACTTGATTCTGCCTGACGTCACCCTGATGCTCCTATGCTGCTCCCAGTGCCTGGCATCATGCAGGGAGAATTGGGGAGCATCCCAAAACCCCAAGTTTGGCCACAGGAGAAAGGGCCTGGCTACACAACAGGAGCCTGGTTGCAGGGACTTGATGCCTGGCTGGAAGTGACTGCAGTGTCCTGCCTGACCTCATCTGCCTGTGACCGCCCCTCGCCCAGGTACCCACCACAGTCTGCTGCTCCTGCTGGAACTTGAGGCTGATGTTCTGGGCCCAGAAGAAGCCAAAGGAGCCAATCTTCAGCTCTGCACGAAGCTTCTGCCGGCACCAGGTGACAGCCAGGCGACACACCAGCCACCTGCGGGGACAGGTGGGAAGCCAGGGTCAGCCTTCCTGCTGGGGCTGGGGGCCAAGGACCCTCTTTGCCCTTCAAGCACCAGCTCCAGCACCCACAGCTGGATCAGGGCTCCCTGGGCAGAACCCTCTCACCACGGGTGCCCTGAGCTGGGGCAGAGCCCCCACAGTGTCACCCCAGCCCTGAGGGCACCCCTTTGACCCCCAGACCCCTCTTCCCGCCTGCCCAGGCTCCCCCAGACTCCCATAAGCACCCAGGCCCCTGACGCCCTCCCAGACCCCCACCCCCATACCCTACACGCCGCTCCC
>VZTU01004320.1:0-12094 GCA_013400835.1 Zapornia atra
AGGGAGAGAGGGAGGGAGGGGTGTTGATTATGTATCATTGATGACTGTTTTGTTTGGATTTTGTTTGGATTTTCCATTAAAAACCATTTATTGAAAACCTTTCTGTGTCTGCATGGGATGGGCAGGGAGCGCAGGGGGCACCAGGCAGCATAGATCCATGGAGGCTTCCTTAGGCTCTCCTCTGCCAGCTGACTGGGTGGGATGCAGGAGGAGCTCATTTATCCTCTCCTCAGCCCTGTGCAGCTGTTCCCCTGTGGAGAGGTTTGGCATGGGAGGAGAAGGTGCTTCACTAACATCTGCGAAAGCCTCAGCAGGTTTTAGTGCTGCTCCTCATTTACAGTAGTGTTTGGCTGGCTGCTACGAGAGTGGCTCCTGCTCTGACCATGTAGCTGGTTTGCTGTCCAGGCAGGTCGTCTTGTGGGAAGGGGCTCAGGTTATGCAAAATCTCCTCTGGCAGCACTACAAGAATTTATAAAATATTTCTAGCACCAGTGAGCCATGCAAGGCCAGGATCTGCCATCACACAAGCATTTCTCTTGCCCAAAGAGAGGAAGAAACCAGCACTTTAGAACTGCAGAGCCTGCCAAGGGCTGCTGTCAGGGCACAGTGCTATCAGGCAAGTGCTGCCAAACTTCATGTCTTGTCCACATTTTTATACCGGCCTTAAATTCCATGTGGAGGCAGCGGTTTGGGTTTAAGCCATGTCACTGACCCCTTGGACAAAAGCGGCCAGGAGCATCTCCTGGAGGCACAGCAGCATCAGGCTAAGGGCACGCCACAGCCCATGCTTGTGGAGCTATAGGGGTACCCAAATAACCACATCAAAACCTCTTGAGTCCTCTGGAAAACCACACGGTTTGCTTGAAGGGGTAAATGCTGCCTACGGTGAGGGGGAGCAGCAGAGCTGAGCCCTACAAGTGGAAGGAGCTATTTTCAGCATTGACACGGACTCTGCCTTTCCACGATACACGCCCCCCCNCACCAGCCACAGCCACGAAACTCCTCGTGCCAATTATTTTTTCCTAGCTAATGAAACAACCATCATTTCCTCCCAGCTAACGCACTGTGTCCCCCAAACCAGCTGCTGGGCGATGGCATTGCTTCCCTGGCAGGCACACGGTTTGAGCCAGGTTCTAACTTGGATCCGTCCCCCTCAGTAGACCAGGTAATTCTCTGCCTTTGAAAGGCAATAAATTTGGATACAGGCTGTCTTTTAGTTATAGACCTAACAAAGAGTTTGGGGCGGATAATTTATAAAGGATGGTAATAAAACAGACTGCACAGTTTAGATCTTAATAAAACCCCAATGCCTTGTGTCTGATTTTATAGGCAATTTTTATTAAATTGGTACCTTTGTACCAAAAAGGTCTGACAGGTTTTTTACAGCTGAGAGCTCTCCTGAGCACATGTGAGTGTTTCAAAGTGGATCAGGAGCATTTAGCGTCTGAGAGTGGGTAGAGATCACATCCTTCCATCCTCTTCCCAGGGATCAGGGATGGATGGAGCCATGGGGAGAGGTACTGTGCCAGGACAATGGTGCTCGATACCCCTGGCTGCCGGCCAGCCAGCGGTGCAGCCTGGCATCGTGTGTGCGGGACAGCTGGCGCCTGAAAGCACTGGCAATTAGAAACGGTTTGCTAACAAATTTCATTCCAAGCCATGATCAGCAGTGCCCATCCTGTGCATCCCTCCACACCAGGCTAACCATGTCACATCAAAGAATATAACCAAAAATTAAAGAGTAGTGTCCTGAGCTATGCTTTGTAGCTGTGACAGAGAGGGACTCCCTCACTGGAGTGAGCGTGGGGACACGCAGGCATGGGACGAGACCATGACAGCCGCTGGCCATGCTGCAGCTGGGAACCCTTTGGGGACACCCCCAGCAGCAGCCATGCCCTCACTGCCTGCCCTGGTCTCTCCCTCCAAGGGAGCAATGCCCAGTGAGAGCAGCAGGTCACAACGCAATGATCCTTCCTATCCACACTTCATGTGCCGACAGGTTTACCTGCTACTAATTATCAAAATGCCTTGCATCTTTGCCTTCACGAGCCAACTGCTACCCAGTTTTCCCTCGCTCATTAAATTAATTGCTTGGGGAGATCTCCCACCAGGAACAGCTGTGGGGTTTGCATCGTTTTTCTCAGAGACCCTTCATCCTGATGAGGTGCCAGCTGGGGAGGATGGGGCAGCCGTGCATGTGCACGCAGGGTCAGTTCGAGGTCCTCTGGGTTTTAGCTGGGAGGTTGTAGCATCTTCTGGAGCTTTGCTAACAAAATAAACCAATGGAGTGAGGCGTGAAGGAGGGCTGCTTTGGGTGCGTGGTGCCACCCCTACAAACCTCTCCCAGCATGGGCGAGTCTGGTCCCTAACTCATCATCCCGGGCTCATTTTCCTGTGTTCATGAGAAATGCAAATATGGGTTTAAAAATAGTCATTAACCACATCAGTGGTAAATATTTAACACAGGAACCTTGTGCTTTCTCTTCCCTCTGCTGCCTTGGGTGTGTGTGCAGAGGAGCTGAGCTGGCAGGAGAAGGAGCGGGTTCACACACGTCTTGATGGGTCATTCCAGTCTCTGTATTACAGTGTATTTGTATCTGATTTATTCATGCCCAGCACCAGCCGTGTCGCTGCCCAAGCTGGCCCTTGCCCAGTGCTGTGTGTTGGGTGTTTCCATCACAGTAGGGTTTTGGAAAGATGTGGTGCTCACAGGGAGGTCAGACTCTCCAGGGCTGTGTTTGGGACGCAGTATGAGGAGTCTCCTTAAAAACCTGCTCCAGTGAACACGTGCCAACCACCCAAACCTAGAGCCCAGCTAACAGGGACTACAGCAGGAATTAGAACTGGTGTGCCTGAGATCTGAGGAGGCCATGGCCTGGAAATAGCTTTTAATGAATGGAGACAGTCCTGAAAAGCCCCTTGCAGACCTTGCCCACTCTACATCTCTCTGACTTCCTACCCCAGCTGCCAGCTAATTCAGGCTGCAGCTCTGGCTTTGTTTCACTCTCCAACTTCTCTCTCCCAGTGACACAGAACAGCTCCACGTTCAAACTGCTGGTGCTGAGAGTGGTCCTGTGGCTGCTGGGTGATAGGGAAAGCCATCTAGTTGGCTTCCCATGGAAGCAGCGCAGAAACAGGGATAAAAATGATCAAATTAGATCAGGAGGCTGTGAGAGCAACACTATGCCCAGAGTGTGGTTTGGTTAATGAGGCAATTAGCGCACCCAAGGGAGCAGGGGAGGGAAAGCTGTCCAAAGGGGGTTGGGTCTCAGACACTCCTTGGGGGCTTTTTCAGAGAAGTTATGATGTCTGCAGGAATTCAGACCTTCCCCAAATTGGTGACAGTTGCTCCTCCACTTGCCTGAGTGCTTCTTGTGCCCCATTGGAGTGGGATGCTGAGCGATGCTCAGGCAGGATAACCGGATTTGCCTTTCCTTCCCCATCCCAAGGCATTAACCCCATCATTGCTGCCTGCTGGAAGGCACAGCCAGCATCCTGCTCTCTTGCACTGCGGGGTTAAAAAAAAGAAAAAAAAAAAAAGAAAAAAAAGGGAAGAGAAAGAAAACCTGAATCCTCGTTGTGTTGCCATAGCAGCCTTGGGGATTATTGAGACTGATAGCATTTGTAAAAATTCAACAAAGGGGAGAGGATCTCTTGGAAAGGGGAGCAGATGTACTGTTGCGTGCCATATGCCACGGGGGGAAAGAATCTATTGGGAAAGGCGCCATGGTCAGAATGAAAGGCTCACCCCATTGTGTGCTGGAAAATGTCACTTTCCCCAGATTACAGGGTAGAGCTATACAGCAGGGAAAATTACCTTCACATGTATAATTGCTGAAAGACATTCTCAGCAAAGAGCCGAGCGGCTGCTGCAGGAAGGTGGGCTTTTCTCCCCCCAGAACTTGATGAACCGCCATGTGATACAAAGAAAAGGTTGTTAACATTAAAAATTAATTAACCCTCACACGCAGCTTAATGGAACTTACTCCCAAGAAATCCTGCCTGCACAATAGATGAATTATAAGGGTCTCTGTGAGAGGGGTGAGTAATAGTGTCCTTGGAAAGCCACTGGCTTTATACCCCAAGCTGCTGCTGCAGCAACCGCTGGAATAATGACGGGGCTGTGGGCAGGAGGGGGCTGTCCTATCGCTCCTGACAAGCACAGCCAGATGCTCCCTGCATCTCCTGTGAAGAGCGGGAGCCCAGAAAGGCATGCAAGGGCTGAGCCCACCCAGTACTTGGAGGGTGGAAGAAGGATGTGGAGGGGCAGCTGCGGTTCTCGGGGAGGGTCTCCTCTTGCTCTGAAGTGATGGCGGTGAAGAAAGCCCTGGGCAGCTCTGGCAGCTCCCTGCCGCTGGCATTTCCCACTGGCAGCTTCAGGGGGCAAAGATTCCTCCTTTGTATAAAATCTCTCCTTGCTGGTATTTGCTGGAGGGTGGCCAGGTGGTTGAGCTCCTGCCTGGTTCTTCATTGCTTAGGGAAAGGGAGACTGTCATAACTCATAACAATATTTTTTTTAAAGGGTTAAAAATTGTTAGTCCTCAGGGTTTTTGTTTTGTTTTGTTTTTTGAACAGGAGGCATTTCCCTGGGGTAAATGGGAAGCAGCAGCAGTGGGTGGAATGTGCTGGTTTTCTGCCATGGCTGCCAGTGAGTGCAGGGGTGCCTGTCCCAGTGCTGCTGGTGGCCAGGTTTGTCTTCCCCATGCCTCCAGCAATCCCTGGCATCACCCTGGCACTGCTGTTTGCAGGGAATTGGGCTTTTCTTCTCTCTGCTTTCAAGGGAAACATCATTTCTGCCTGCTGGGAGTCTTAATGACAGCTCGCACTTTGGAGCCTAACATCGGTGTGGTCACAGCCATTCTGCCCCTGTGTCCAGGGGTGCAATGATCAGCCCCTCAGTTATTCAACCCCAACGCAAATACCTGACGTCCCACCGGCAAGATAAATACAGGGGTGAAGCAGCAGAGCCTCATCAGCCGGTGCTGCTGAGCCGCGCTGCACGCTCCCTCTGCATTGCATCTGCCACACTCCAGGGTCCTTTGCTCCTAAACTGAGTCCTCTGGTTCCCTGCTGTCCCAGCAAATCCCCCCACTCCCAGGCGTGCGATAAGACTTCCCCCAGTAATCGAGGAATCATGAGCGGAGCCCGTTGGGAAGTGCCAGGTGAAGGCCACGGCAGGCTCCATGCCAGGCTCCGTGCCACCCTGGCTGTGCTGGTGCCCCATGCGCAGTGCCAGGGGTACAAAGGAGTTTGGCTGGAAAATCACTAGCTGTGCTGACATTCCCAGTCGCCAGGGGAACATACCCTGTACGCCATCAGTCACTTTGCCCTACACCTGTATTTGCAGGGATCGATAGCTGTAACCCAACCTGAGCACGCCAGAGCAAAGTGCCATAAATCATCTGGGGCTTCAAAGAGACAAAGGGTGGAAGTTCTCTTGCTGCAAGGACCAGCCTGAGCACCCCGGGCAGCAGAGGGTCCTGCTACACCGGGTGCCACCAGCACCCCACAGGTCCCCTCCTGCCCCTGCATGGGGGAGCAACCTGGGATCCCCCAGGGCTGGCAGGCAGCTGGAGTGGAGGTGATGGAACCCTGCACCGCATGCTGACACATCCACGGGCTCAGACCTGCACATCTGGGGCTTTGCAGGAGCTTCTCCTCTGCTGTGAGCCACCAAAACCCCAGTTTCCCTTCTCCACTCCTACTACTGCAAACCTCCAAAAAAACCGGTGATTTGGGCTGAAGAAAATGCAATAAAAGAACTGCTTTAGTTTGCACAGGCACCAAATCCAGCACAATTGCACTGTGCTCACCAAAGGTCCCCTCTCCCGGCATTTCTTTCATAGTGATGATTTTTGGAGTCTGGGTTTTGCCTGGATAATGTCCCCAAATGCAGCGCCAGCTCAGGCAGTGCTCCCATCATGTCCTTCAGACAGCTGGACCCTGAACCAAGGTGAAGCTGTGAGGAAACCAGGGGCAGCCTTAGCAGAGGCTGGTGTATGGGAATGAATAAAAGATAAATCCCCTCCTGGGTGGGGGAAGCATGAGCAGGACGGGCAGGAGGTGGAAAACTTGGGGATGAGCAGCAGGACAGGCCCAGGGAAACAATCACAGTCACAAAATGGAAACCTTTTGCCTGCAGCAAAACGTGCTGCTCATCCGCCTCAGCTGCTTGGCCCCGTGGTTCCACGCATCTGTCCCCAGGGATGCAGGGCAATGACAGCATTGCGGGGCTGATGGGTCCTGGCAGAGCAGCCCCTGCAGCCTGGGACCCACAAATGTCACCAGCACCCCTTTCCTTCCAGGGGGATGTCTGCAGACCTGTGGGATGCCTTGGAGAAGCCCCCAGCATCTGGGCAGGAGGGGGGATGCTGGTCAGGTGTAGGTGGGCTGCCTCACGTCCTGCCGGGCACTGGGAAGAGATCGAACTGAATCAAATCAACTCAGTGCAGTGATGCTGGGAGCTGAGGCCAAATAAAATTACTGCAGCATTTTCTGTAAATGGGGACCTTGCAAGGAGAGGGGGTTAAGCTGAGAATAATTGTGTGGCTTGTCCCAAAAAGGAGACGTGGGTCATCTTCCGCAGAGAAGCAGAGGGAAAGACTGCAGCTGTTCCCCTGGCCCTTGTAAAACTTTAAATGAGTGGAAGATTGTCAGGGAATACTTTCTTTGGTGGGGTTTAGGGTTTTTTTTCCTGCTTGGGAGCCAGCTATGCACATACCACTTCCTCAAAGGGCTTTTGAGCTATTCCCATGCACTCATCCGTAAACAGGGGTACCAAAATGCTCACCTTTGGCAAATGCCCTCGCTGGCAGTGCTCTGTGGTGCTTTTTGCTGCTTCCCAGGTCTGTGAAAAGTGATCAAGGAAAAACAGTTGGGTCTCAGGCCAGGAAACTCTTGGGGATGTCGTGCTGACAGCGTTCAGCTTCACACCAGCGGTGACTGCTGTGAGGCACTGGGGTCCTGGTGGGAGGCTGAGGGGCTGCTGGCACCCATCACTTCTACCTGTAGCAAAGTGTTTGGGTTGTAGGACATGATTAGGAAAACAACATGGCTACGGCTCCCATGGGGGCAGGGGGCATTGGCAAGGAGCCTGTCACCCTTCGCTTGCTGCTGCCACTGTAATTTGAATAAGTAAATAAGTAAATACATGACAGTGGTCATGTAATTATAGGAAATGAAGACACGAACTAAGCCAGAGCAGTGAGAGTAAGTGGGCTCTCCTTCCATGCCCTGGAGCAGAGAGCAGTGGTGGGGAAGTTTGCAGGTGCAGGGGATGCCAGCCCGGCTCCCTGCCAGCCCTGTGCAGGGCTTGGTCCTCCCCTCTGGCAGCAGAATGCGACCCCAGCCATGGCACCAGCACAGGACAAAGCAGCTGTTGGAGCCGGGTGACTTGGTGCACCCAAGAGAGACGGTGCCACATGCGGAAGGGAGGGCAGGATGTGGCTGGTGGCATGGTGAGCGGAAAGGAAATGAGATATGCCAAACCAGCAGGCATGAAGCCCCGGGGTGCTGGGCAAGGGGCTCTCCCCAACACCAGGCCAAGTGCATGGGTAACTCAAGGCCAGGGGAGAGACATTTAACCAGTCCCCACGTCCATCAGGGCAATAGACCACAGCCTCACGCCCTGGCTGAGATCAGCAGCAATGCTGCCAGCCTGGAGGCCAGCAAAAGTTACCTTGTCTGCACTTCCTGAAGTGAAAAAGTTGCTTTATTAAATTACCAGCCTGTGACAAACGTAGATCATGTTCCTCTGGAGAGGAGAGAGTGTCATAAAATTTGGGCTCATTTTCACAAGATTCCTGCAGCAAGTATAAATCACTCACAGGTTACTCAACATCTTGGGCAGTTCTGCAACTTAAGCAACTAAACTCCCCCTCACCCTGAGGGTTTTCAGTAAACTTGTGATGAAGCCAGATATGCTAATGTGGGGGTCTTTGTATGGGACCAAAGCAACGCAGCGACTGTGCTGCCTGGAAGCTGCTAGCCACCTGCACAGGACACCTCTCAGTGCTCACCTTGTTTTCTCCTCAAATATAAATAAATTTTAAAAAAAACCAAAACCATATCACAGAAAAGAATTAAAATTTTATCAGCTATGGCAAACTATGGCAATTCTTAATGCATGTTCAAAGCAGCAAATTCAGCATCTGATGATGCTCTTCCATGTAACATGCAAAGGGGACAGGATGATGACTGGGCCCTGGGAGCAAGCACAGGCTGAGCAGCAGCACGGGAGGGAGGGAGGGAGGAGGAGAGGGCAGGTGGGCGGGGCTGCCAGAACTGAAACACAGCAAAGACCTCAGAAATCCCCAGAAAACTCAGGAATCCCCCCCGACTGGCTGCAGCCCCCTGGTTTCTACCTGCCGGCCATGGTGCTGAATGCTGCCAGGGCTGGAAGCTGGGGGCACAGCCCCCCTGCCCTGCCTTGGATGGGGTATTTGCCTCCCAGCCCCATGCTCCAACCTGCACGGCTTATCCCTGCTGAGGTGCCAGGGCAGGGAGTGTGAAGTGCTCTGCAGGCTATCCAGGAGGGTTTGGAAATGGCAACAATGTGCTCAGTGAGATTCGGACACAGAAGTCTCCAAATTCCCTTCTGAAGGGGAGGCTGCTGAGCATCACGGGTTATAACCCATGGCCCCCCACAACATCCCAGTATCCATGGGAGTTTTGCCCTCTTTGCAGCTGGCGGAGGAGGACAAATGTCCCTGTTAGGTTTGAGCCTAGCTCCCCTCACCCTGAGGGACACAGCTGTCTCTGAGGCAGCATTTTTCCCTGGGAAATTGCACCAGGGATGGACAAACCCCCTCCTGCTCCTCAGCAGATGATGTTTTCTCCAGGCTCCTTAGAGCTGTGCTGCTAATGAGAGTGGAGACCAGGGCAAGATGTGGGGCTGAGTCCCTGCTGGGCAGGGGGTGAGGCTGGCCGTGCCTTCACAGTGCATGTGATGTGTTGGATAAATGATGGGACATGTCCTTATGAAATAAACACTGCAGAGGAAAGCTGCACAGCAAAGCTGCTAGCAATACAGGAGCTATGAGAAGAGGGGAAATTTGCCCTTCAGAGAAAGATCACCTTGCAAATACACTGTGTGCCTGCTATGGAGAGAACAGAAACTATGTGCCCCCTGTTCTCCCACCTATCCAGCCCTTTCAGCAAACTCCAAGGTTTCCCATGGGCTGGGCAAGGATCATAATTTATACGCTCATTCCCAAGTTCAGCTGAGGGTGGGCAGGAGCTGCCTGCAATTAACACTTGTGACTATTTTTATAATGGGATCCAGGTGGAGTTTTTGGAAGTCCCCAGGCAGAGGCTCAGAGGGATACTGCGGTGAGCATGGATTTGGGAAGCCCTGAGCTGCAGCCTTCTCCTGCCTTTCATTTCCTCCTGATTCTCACTGAACTCAGGAGAGGTGCAGAGCAAAGCAGACAGGTACAGGGGTAAAGGGACTCAGGGCTCCCTTTCTCTGCATGTCTCTGGTCTCAGCACAACCCTTGGTGCTGGAAAGCCAGGACTAAACGTGCCCCTTGAACCCTGCCAGAAGCATGACCAAGGCTGCTTCTGTCCTCTGTCATCATCAGGATAGAGCAGCCTGCGGCTCCAAGTCGTTTCAGACTGAAAATTTGTCCAAACAAGTGCCCTGATGAGTTGTGTAGCTGATTAAATGCTGTGTGGCTTCGTTGAGCCCCACAGCGTTACTCTGGGTCTCTGTAGCCCAGGACATGCTGCCCATTACAGATGTCTTCTTGTGACAGGTCCATTTCTCTGTGGTCTGAGATACTAGACTGTTTCTGCAAGCAGAAACAACAGTCTGGACTTGAAACCCCTTGAACTTTGAAGTTTGGAGTTGAATATATGTTTGGCATCCAGAGGACATCTCTGCTGGTACCCAAGTCTGCTGGTGTCACCTGGGATATGGTCAGCATGAAACCTGCGGTCACATCCAGTGCTACTGCCCAGGCTTGGGGATGTGAAGCACAGTGTTTTATTAGCTAATTCCAGGAATGAACCAGCTCTGAATGGCAGGTCATGGTCATCTTATGGGGCTCTTCATAGCTATGACAATGACACTTTTGACTTCATAAGGCTCCACAGAGCTGATGATCACGCAGCCTTGCCCCACGGGAGAGCCATGGTCCTCACAGCAGATGTTAGTCACAAAGCTTTTGGTATAAAGGGTTGTGGGGTTTTTGGTGTAAGGCCAAGAAAAGCTGCTTTGCCAGTGGATAGAGGCAGGATCGATGCCCCATGGAACGGGAAGAAGGTCTGGGGGCCACTACGTGCACTGCAGGACAGCTGCAGGCATTGGCCCCCAACAGATTTTATTTGGGGGAAGGAGGGGTTATTCTGGTATCTGTGGCAGTGTTTCACCCCCCTTTGGTGGCAAGAAGGGGCTTGTTCTCCTGCTTCAGCAGGTTTGTTCCCTGGAAGCCGCAATTCAAGGCTTCTGCTCTTTAAGCTGCTCGGGAGAATGGGTATAATTAGTAACAAGGCACACACATTGAGAACATGCAATTATCACCCATCGGGTTATCATTTATATCTTATCCTTCTGCACAAAGTAATTAATATAGTAAAAGCTTATTTATACCTAAGTGCCTAGAAGGCAAGGTTAGCTCTGCAGCAGCAATGAAACCCAGTTAAACCACCAAGGACAGAGGCTGGAAACCCAGCACAGACAAGGAGAGGCAGATCTCATAGGAATTCTGGATGAAACATGGGTTCTGGGCACCTTAACGTGGAGAAGGTGTGGAGGAGAGCAGGGGAGAGGTGCATGGCTGGTCCCTGCTCTGCCTGTGCTGGGCTTTGCTCCCACAGGCACCTGCCCGCTGCTGAGGTTTTGGGCAATAGGACATCGAGACTTGTTAAAGAGTAATTTGTCCTGTCTGGTAGCCACTTTTCCTTGTCTCTTGGCCACGAGCCTGGATTAAGGAAGGCAAAAGCTGGAGCATCGTTGGGCTCCCAGCAGCCACCAGCAAGGTGAGGTAGAGCAAAGCATGGGGCAGCTGAGACAGGGAAATTCAGGCAGCCACCAGTGCTGCTTGGGAAGGGACAGGAGACCAGCTCTCAGCTGGACATGGTCACGCCTATGACCATGTAACACTCTGAGCAAATCAGCAGGGACTCTTTGTCCTGTGGGTGCATGAGCAGTTCAGACCCACAGCTCAATGAGTTTTCACTCCTCAGCCCTGTCCTGCAGCTGGTCCCCACCAACCAGCACAGCAGCACCAGCCTGATGTGCATACCGAGACCAGTGCAGACTCCTGCCAGGTCACAGAAACAGGGAACTATTAACCCTCAGTGCCCTGGGAAGGTTGGAGCATGTCCAGAGAGCTCTGGGATAAGGTTTCTTTGTCCTGATCCTGATGTGTCTGGAGCTGTACAGCCTCAGGGACCGAGGCTGAAGGCAGCAGGGATGAAGGCAGTCGGTCCCCTGCCAAGACCCCCTTAGTGGCTTCTTGGAGGCAGATTCTGCTTGCCTTGGCTGTTTCCATGGCAATTCACTTGGGAGCACCAAGGTGGAGGGAGCATCTGCATGGGATGTGCCTGACAACAGCATGGGCTGCAGGGATGGATGCGGGGCAGCAAGGACACCCCCAGCTCCATGGGGGCAGGGAAACCCCAGCTCTCACTGGGCTGGATTCTTCTTTATGCATCTTGCCTGGACATTGAGGAGCTGTTTAACCAGCATGACAACAGCAGCATGGGCACCAAAACAGTCGAGTTTCCATCACTGTCACTATCCATCTCATCCAACACAAAAACCTGGATGCTCAGAGAGTCTGGAGCAGCCGAGACACAACCAAGAATGTGCAGTTTCTCCCTGGGGCAGTGGCCTGGAGCAGAGCCCCTCAGAGCAGCTCAGGCTCCTGGTGGGTGACAGGGTGGCCATGAGCCAGCAGTGTGCCCTGGGGGCTAAGAGAGCCCATGGGATCCTGGGGGGTATCAAGAGGAGTGTGGCCAGCAGGTCAAAGGAAGTGATCCTCCCCCTCTGCTCTGCCCTGGTCAGGCCCCACCAGAGTACTGTGTCCAGTTCTGGGCTTCCTGGGATAAAAAAGACAGGGATCTCCTGGAGAGAGTCCAGAGGAGGCTA
>VZTU01004327.1:0-11553 GCA_013400835.1 Zapornia atra
CCACAGAGCTGACTGCAACACAGTTGTACAGATTTTTCAAAAAGCCATGCTTCTATATATAGTAAAATGCAAAAAATATTGCTGTGAGCATGCACTTAAAAAATCAAAGTATTCATTCAAAGCATACAACTTATCAGGCAGGAAGATTAAAAACTCCACAACAGCTTCCTTTCACAGTAGTTCTTCTAAACATGGACAAGTTGGCAATCCTCTTCTCCAGCAGTTCAGCACCTGGAATGCCATGGTGCACTGCAAGAACAAGAGGAAGTAACAGGCAAGTCAGTGTTTGGAGATTTTAGAAGTGTGACAAGTACCATTACGCCAACCATCAGTAAGATTCCAAAGGAACAGCCTACTTCCACCTTCAGAGATGGAGGGACCCACGAGTTTAAATATTGCAAGTAACTTCCCTACAAGGTGGAAAGCTTTCACAGAACAGCATGAAGAGGCGAGTCAAGGCTAATTCTGCTGTTCAATTTTTAGCAACAAAGCAGATTCCTCAATCTTGTTTCATTGGTTAGAGCATGTCCAAAAATTACTCCGCTAACCCGTTCACACCTTGCTACCTACGCTCTACCAGCAGCTGCCCCAATCCTCTATGGTGATCCAGCAACTGCTTCCCATAGCAACAAAATCACTAAGCCAACCAACAAGCAGGACTATGAGCAGTAATAATCTGCAGTAGAATAGTTGACATTCACTGCTCTTCTAAAGAATTAGATTTTCAATATTAAGATGCAAATTGAACTATATGCTAATACTAAGATAGATTTATTTTTACAGGTATTTTGAAGATTTCATTACAGTTGCATGCATTAAATTACACACACCAGGAACGATGACCATACCTTCATTTTCCTTTCAAGACACTGTGAAAGTTTAATGGAAGCTCTTTCTGATGCTCACAATGCCGGTGATCAGCTTAACATGAATTAAGCCACCCTGTAAAATTACAAAGTACAAGACATACAAATCAAATATGACATTTCCTGCAGCTAGAAATAATACTTTTTTTTAAAACCCAATTAAAAAAAAACATTCAAGTAGCCTCATACTAAAAACACCCTTGAGTTTTTTTAGCCTGTCTATGACAGAACCAACAGATACATTGACTTACTACCTTTGAGCAGCCTGCTTAACACTGTCATTTCATTTTGAAGGGTGATAGAATTAGATTAGGCATAAAAGCCCAACCTTCTCAACTTTACACGTCAAAAGACAAGGCAGTGGTGGTAAACTCTCTCCAACATTGAGCTATAGCTGCCTAGCTGACATAGCAAAACACTCAATATCTTACAATAACAGGTTCTACTAATTCCAGACCTACTTCTCCATCTCTCCATCCTGTAGAACAAATGCACACATTTGTCGCAGTCAACAATTCACATTTAACTTGCAAAAACTATCAGTGATTTCTGAAGCATTAAATTACCTGCAGTAATACCTAAACTGTTCTTACATCTTTAGACAAGTAAGAGAAGGGCAACTCATGTAGACTGGAAGCAGTAAGCAGAATTCACTGGTTAAAGCATATCAGTAGTATTGATTAGATAAACAATTAATTAAAATCCACCAAATATATTCAAAATACCAAGGTTGTAGCATTTTCTAATGTTGAATTTACATGTGAAGGTAATCATCAAGTTGATCAAAACTGACACCTTTGTTTTCCATACTTAGTATCCAAATTGTCAACATTTCCACTTTGAAATAATTCCTAGATGCTTTTCCTTTTACCCATCAAATCTTCTGCTGTCATTCACTTAGTGCAGGGGTATTAGGCAGAAAGAGAAGTACTGAGGTCCAGAACCTACAGAATTTGAAGTATAAAGAGAAAACAGAATCCCCTCTAATCTAAAAATGTCACTCACCTCTAACTGAGATCTACTACATTGCTTCTGTAGATCCACGTCCTTGAGAAGGTGTGTGCCTGCACCACCGAAGCCAGAACCATCTCACGCCGTGTGGGGCTGCACACACCACCTTTTAAAGAACATAAACATCAGATTCAGGACCTCATGCTAGAATAATTCATAAAACACACATCAACCATCCTGCAGACTCCAGTTCTTTGGGATGCTAACCTGGGAAGTTTATATGCATTATATTTTTCTAGCCAAACTCCATACATGGTACAGAACCAAGTCAATTGGAATCCTACAGCTTTAAGGTTCTGTTATCTGTCCACAAGAATTGCAGCACCCACTTGCATAATAAGGTGCAGCAGACCTAAAGAAGAAACAGTATGTCAAGATGGCAATGAGAATCTGAACATGAACTGCCAACATATTTGGATTAATTTTATCTTATTAAACAGCAACATGACTATCAACTCCACAGTACTATTAACCATACTGTCAACAATAATTATAATTGTTGCCCAACACTCTGCATTGTACTTGAAGAGGAATGGATTATTACTGGGAACATTATGCTAAAGTATTTCTACTGAAGAAAACAAGCATGAAACAAAACTTAACTTGAGTTGCTATATGGTTATATTGTTTATAGTATCTTACCAGTCCAGCAGTAGCACTAATATCATCCAGCAGCACAGTGAGCACCAGCATATGCAGAACTTTCAGAGCAGGAACCATGAGGCACACGTGGTACCACTCCTGGCACTGGCTGTCCCATTGTCACTGAGATTCCAAGCATCTCTAACTGCAATACTTTGGGAAGGAAAAAAGAAATAAAAATCAGTATCTTCACCTTGATAACCTGAAATACATCTATTTTATAATGATTAAGAAATACCTATTATGATGTTTATTTCCAAAACTAAATTCATTTTAGACTATGGTCAGTCCTACAACTGGATTGATTGTTAAACAGGCTCCATCTCAAACAGTTTTGACAACACTGGGTAGCAAAACAGAGTAATATAGCTCCAGAACACAGTTCCATGTGCCTTTCACTGTATTACCATGGAAGCTGTCTAAGGAAAAAGAAAACCTAAAAAAGTTACTATTAGACTGCTAGGTTGTGTTTTTAAACAGGTACCTTATGGTCTCAGTGACACTGTTTGCAAGACACTGTAGTCATGGGTTTAGAGACTCTAATAGAATTATAGAATGAGTTAGGCTGGAAGGAACTTTTAAAAGCCATCTAGTCCAACCCTCTGCAGTGAGCAGGGACATTAGATCAGGTTGCTCAGAGCCCCATCAAGCCTGACAAATGTCTCCAGGGACAGCGCCTCCACCTCTGGGCAACCTGTGCCAGTATCTCACCACCCTCAGTGAAGAACTTCCTAATACCCAACTTAAATCTCCCCTCATCTAGTTTAAAACCATTACCCCTCATCCTATTGCTCCATGCCCTTGTGAACAGTTCTTCCCCAGCTTTCTTATAGGCATCTTTCAGGTACTGGAAGACCTCTGTAAGGTACCCCCAGAGCCATCTCTTCTCCAGGCTGAACCACTGCAACTCTTCCAGCCTGTCTTCATAGGAGAGATGCTCCAGCCCTTTGATCACTTCTGTGGCCCTCCTAGATCACCAGTGCTTGACAAAGCTCTAAAGGAACACACATCAGCTTGCAATATGGCACACCAACTCTAGCTCCAGAAAGCCCCTGCCAGCAGCCTTTTCCCACCAAAGTCTATCCCAGCTTTCTTTCTGTCTCTGCAGATGTGCTGCTGTTCTTCAAAAATAATGCAGTTCTAAATATTTAAGTCCTCATCACCTAATTTTCCCTGCATTTGCTATTAGATCAGTAAATCCTTTTCAGGGTTAAACTGTTTATTCAGTCATTTACCTATGCCAGGATTTCAAAGAACTTTCTTTTCATGCAGGTACCACAACTGGTGGCAGGGGTTCCCTTCTTCAGGCAGGTCCACACACAATTTGACATGGCTTCAAGTATCCAAGAACTACAATTTTACGAGCAGCTTACAGCTTTTACTGTGTTGATGTGTTGCCCTTACTTGTTAAACAAAGTAAAGCTTAATTTACCTATATTTAAACACAGGCTGTTTTAGCCAAGCATTTGACTAAGAAAAATAAAACGCAACCATAGTGGAAGTTTTCCAGAGACAAAGATGCTGGGTTTGCCATGCTGTATAATCACCTGGGAGAGACACCAGAGTTACAGCAACCAACAAAGCAGCAGAACACAAAGCACGTGGCCTTCTAAAGATAAACACTACACAGAAGTAGTTAGATCTATGTCTTTGGGAAAACAGAAAATGAGGCAATTTTTTTTTTTGTCCCAAGTCACCAGTGTTAGCCCTTAGCACAGCTGCAAATGGCTCCTGCAGATCACATATAAAAAAGCACCTTTGCTATGTTGCAGGATAGTCTCAGATCTTTAGCCCTGAAAGAAGCAAAGCCCAGCAAGCCATCACTGACACCGGTATCACCTGTGACAGTTTCACAACAAAACTAATCTCCAGCTGTAGCACTGCAAGGCTTCCTTTCAGGGGAAGATAATAGATTTTAGGATCCCCAAATACACAGTATCAATATTTTAAAACTTAACTCCAGCTACCAATGACAAAGGACAAGTGCCCAGAGGTCCAGTTTGCCTAAGCAATACAGAAGCTGCCGAACACCTGCATCAGGAGAACTAAGCAACAAGCCTCTGTGGCCACTATTTATAGTTCTCTTCGTGCTGACCCTGCGACACCTTCGCGTTTCCTAACGCCTCTGACTAGTCGCTATCGGACCATCCCGGGGGGGATTTTCACAAGGCGGCGGTGCAGCGGCCATGCCCGCTGCAGACCCCCCACATCCCCGCGCCCCCGGCTAGGAGAAGCATCAAACGCGGCGCACCCTTTCTTGCCCAAACCCGTCCTCCAGGCAACGGACGGTACGCGGTTAGTGACCCCAGTCCTCCCGGGGCGCGCACCTCCCCCTGCGTAAGGGCTTCGGGACGGTTTATTCAGCACGCCCTACCCGCCGGCCCAGGCCACTCGGCTGCGCCCCGCCCGCCTCCCCTCGAACACCCCCGCCAAGCAAGCAGTCCGGCGCCGCTGCCAGCGTGCGAGACGGAGAAGGCGGCCGGAACGCTCCTCACCTGCCGCCCCTGAGCAAGCGCGGAGGGTCAGCACGGTACCCCCACCTCCGGGCAGCGCGGGACCCGCCACGGCCGCGCTCCCGGGACAGGCCGGTCCTCCGCGGTCCCGCCAAGCCCAAAGGCAAGGCCGGGGCTACCAGCGGCAGCACTAACACTCACCCCCACGGGGCCTGGGACGGCAGCCCGGAAGAGGCAGCAGACACAGCGCCGTCACTTTAGAGGCACCGCGCCAGCCACGCCCTCCTATTGGCCAACTGAAATCCCGCCCGCGGCTAGTGCTGCGATTGCGGATTGGCTGTTGAGGCTAGGTGCATGCTCGGGGTTGTTTATGCGTTTCCGGCGGGCGGCCGAGCGAGTGGGTGGACGGACGGGCTGGTGGCCCTTAGGAGCGGGGTGTGGTGGATCCCGCTTGTGGCGACCGCGGCTCCTGGAGGCGCTGAAGCGCCTGTGTTGCTTTTCCCTGTAGCCTTTGCGTCTGAGCTGTCTCACGGCTATACGCGTCGGCGTTGACTGTGCAAGGAAGGGAGCTGGCGCTGCGCGGCTTGTGTGCCTAGCCGCCCGCTGAGGGAGGCCTTGAGCTCCAGCCCTGCCCCGCCTCAGCCAGCGTCCCTGCGTGCGAGCCCTGCGATGACTTCCTGTCGCAGCTGGAAGGCTCAAAGGCTTCAAGAATAACGGAGTTCCTGTAAGCATCCGGCTAGGCGGAAGTCAGGGTGTTCTCATCAGTGGAGAGGAGGAGCTCAGGCAGCATCAGTGCAACCTAGCAGTAGCTGGAATAGCCCAAGTAGCATTGGTTGTTGTTTTTTTCCTCTCGCTGTAAGTCACAAGTGCCCTGTAATGTCTACAAACTATTAAAACTTGTAAAGGATTGTACTATAAATACACTGGGTGTGATTTACCACTACTACATAAACAACATAAGGAAGGAAGCAAACATAAAACCTTATCTATGCATACTGCACCCAAATAATTCCTGTTTAACCAACAGCTTTTTTTTTTTTTTTGCCTTTGGAGCATGCCTAATTATATATGAATCTAATAAAAATAAGAGAGAAGTCAAAGAGGAAACTATTTGAGACAAGTGGAAGGCAGAAAAATATTTTTGTGTGAGCTCTCTCTGGTTTTCTGTTTTGCAATAAGAGTTTTTAAGAACTGCTGTAAGGCACATCCATTTATCATCTCATGGGACCAATGAAATTGAGAAGGTAGCAAACATGATGTAGTCCACAAACTCAATTTTGAGGTCTTTATAGTGACCACAAATATTTTATACTTATGACCAAAACTTTCTTAATGTTTATAAAAAAACTGAAATTCCAAACAGAAATGTTTAAATCAAGACCAGTACCATGCTGTTAGGCCATAATGAATATGGGTTAGTTCTGTTTTCTGTGATCCACACTAAAAGTTACTAAATGTTTTATAGTGCCATGGAATTTCTATTTATTTTCTAGTATCAGAGAATAGACAAAACGGGGTGAGGAATGTACAAATGAAGAAACAGAAGATACAAGGCAAGCAGGCTGTGCCACAGTGGAGGATTTGAAACAGCAGTTTCACCAGTGTGAACAGTGTATTAGAAACATCTACTGGAAGGAATACTGTAGTTTCAGGTACGTCCACCAACTGGTATTCTGTCCAGTTAAACTTCAGTAACTGCAAGTAATTGAAATAATGCTCTTGGTGCATTAGCACCCATCTTGTTCAAAAATTCAGGAATATATGGTACCATCACGGTGGTGAGAATGAATGGAAAAAGTAAATCTTGATTTCTTGGAAGCAGTACTTTCCATTTCTTCCTATGAATTAACAGCAGTAGTAATTTTAAGGGTCAGATCTACAAAGTTGTTTAGCTCAAAGAGTTGCTTTAGGACAAGAATATTTTCATACTTGACCTAATTAATATTTAAGGTAAGAGCTGACTCAAACCAATTTGCTAGCACAGTACAGGATGACATTGCAGAAAAATCTGTAGCATGGTATGTGCAGCCTTCATGTTGACATTTTCCATACCCTGGTTGTGATCTCCTATGGGCTGCTTAATTTTCTTACAATTGAGCAACATTCATGATCTTCCCCTCCTCTTAAGTAGCACTTTTAACAATTTCGTATTACCATTTTTTTAATCTATTGTGTGAAGAAATGAGTCATTTTAACACATATTTAATATTTTCAATTAAAGTATTAATATTATTAATGTTTTTATTTCAGGACTATTCGTGGCAGATTTATACTATCCAATGAAAATGTTAGGTTTACATTGACAACTCCTCCCAGCGTTGATTAATTGCTAATTCTAGATAGGAAAACACTAGTCCTTTAGTGCTGTCCAACAAGTCACTTTTATTTTAAGAATGTATATTTACAGAGCATCAAACAGCCTTTTTCACTTGTATCACATGCTCAGAAGTACATTTTTAGTACAAATATTTAGCAATTGTAGTGGCCTGTTGTTCTTATGGATCCATTTTTTAAAACAGGAGTTGGGAGTTGATTATGAGTAACAGCAATTACCAGCAACAATTCCCAAACAGAGCTGGGAACCAGTGATTCAAACATATGCTGTATGATTACGGAACCGTTCATATGTGTTACAAGTTCAGCTGGAGCTCAAACAATAGTTACAACCGAGATAAATCCTGCCTGAAATTATTTTACTCAGCCAAAGGAGTAAGACAGCTAAGGCTGCTCTTTTTTATCAAACATGAATAAATAATAAAAAAAATTGGCTCTGAAAACTGCAGCCTTTCAGTGTGCAATAGTGGTAGCCTATTTCTTATTTAGCGTGATAGTAACAGCATATCACAATGTTTTGTAGCAAGTAGTGAATTATTAACTACAGCAAAAAATATCAACTTGGTTTTCCTGGATTAGAACATAATTTGGCAGTATACAGAAGAGTGCCAGATATTTAATGATGATTCAGAATGGATCAGGCTGAGTTACCCTCACTGTTAGTTAGGATCCTTTCAGAGCAAGGCTAAGGCTTTTGATTGTAGCCTCACTGAGAGCAGGTTTTCATTGCTGTTAGCCTCGTCTTTTACCTGACTCTTGTCAGGTTAAGGGTTACAGATCACTATGTCTATTAGCTATTAACTAGCCTGTCAGCAGACAGTGGGCATTAGCAGTTTGTGCAGTTGAGGGGATCTGTTCAGTGAAACAGTGCTAAGGGCATACCTACTACATTAATTCATGTAATTTGGTTCAGATTGACTTCACTCTGGCATGGGCTGTATGCCTGCAAGCGGCTGGAACACATATCACTTGGTTTCTACTCACAGGAATTAATTTCTTGTGATCCAAACCCGCTCCTGTGTATGAGCCAAAGTAGCATAAGTGGGAACAATTGACAGATACACTGTAAATGTGTACTTCCTGGTTAAACTAAACCAGCAGTGAAGATGCAACTGTCCTGGATCCAGCCAGGAACCTTTTTTAATGGGGAAGCGATGTCAGGTACTGTGGAAAACAGCCCAGGCTAACTCAGCTCGCCTGTGCTGTCTGCTTGGGGAGGTTAACTCTGGCCTGGCCAGAACCAGGACAGCAACATAGCAAAGGATTCCAGGAGACAGTGCTGTTTGAAGATGTCTGTAGAGTAAATGCCTCACATTCAGCCATCTTGAAGTGCAGCAGGCTTTGAATTCTTGGTGAGAGAACAATTGCACACACAGACTTGACTCCACTCAAGTCTTTTCTATTTCCGTTCTTTCTCATGATCTTGTAAGACTGTATTTTTAGACCAGGCTGCTGAAAATACAACTGGAGCCCAGATTCTACTTCCAAGTAGGCTGGGAACCCTCCTAATTTGCAGTTTGATGCTGTCAAGTGTTGTCAGTTTTGCAGTGTACTCCCACCATTCCTTTATGGATTGAGAAGGACAAATTTCCAGGAGAAAGAACCTTTTTCAAGTTGCTTGAAATTGCTGCAGTTTGCACTGTATTCTAAAGCCTCCTCTGACCTTTTTACTTGAGTAGCTGAGGCAGAGGAAGTCAGAAGGTATGAGGGCAGTAGGGACAAAGTTGAAATAGATCATTTAGCCTAAGAGAAAACCAGAGAGAAACTGTGCACACAAAAATACGGGTAAGAAACTGCATATTCAAAGACCAACACAAAAGCAGTAAATTTGCATTATCAGAAGTGGAACACTTGGATTAAGGCTTACAGCTACCTGTGTAAGCAACAATTTAAATAAATAGCTTGGTTTTTCAAGGCCAGTTTCATTTAAAAAAAAAGATGTTGGAACAAAGAATCACACTGTAATTAGCTGCAAATTTTAAGAATGTTTTGCTCAATGTCCCTTAATGCTTCAGAGTAGAAAAAGTGCATGTTAATTTGAAAATAGGACCAATTATAATAGCTTGTTCATATTTTGGTCCTTCATTTATATTTTCAGATGTTTGAAACTTACTTTATGACATATGTAGCACAGAACAAAAAAGAAAGACTTTTTAAATTAATATTGCACAAATCCATCTTTTTTTTTCATTGCATTCCATTGTCTTTGTACTTACTTACTAGTGTGAAGTGACTGAAAATCTTCCTGTGGAGTATGCTGCCTTGCAATGTGCAAGCAAGGGAAGGCTACCATGAGTGCAAACAGCTCACAGAATGTCAACTCTCTTATCTTCATCGTTTTGGAAAGATTTGCTGTGTTTGTTTATTTTACTTTAAAAGAATGTAAGAAAGTTGCCACTGTTGAAAAAGGAGAACGTTATTCACTTTCATTTGGAGGAGGAGTATTCTGCATTTCACTTCACCACTGATGTTTTCTGCAGAGACATTATTTTGTAATGCATGCTGCACATTGTAATTCAGGTAATTATGTACAAACCACTTTGTGAATGCATATTCTCTGCTCCGTATACATCTTTTGGGACATCATTTAGGTCATTTTAAATGGGAGACCTCATGAAATAGATACATAGAGTTTTACTTTTGTCCTGTCTTTCCTATCCACATGGATTTCTAGAAGGTGAAAGCAAGCGGTAACAGCGTCATCTTCGTAGTTGGAATTCCCACTACATAATAGTTTGTCACAGGTCTTTGAACACAGATTATAACTGGTAAGTGTTCCTTCTTTTTGTCAGAAAAATGCTGTCTTTTAATGTGATCCTAAATGCATGCTAGTATATGACAATAGGGAAATGTTATATAAATTAGGCTTCTGCTGTGAATATATATTTTAAGTACATTTCTGCTGATGGCAATGATTTCAAGGAGACTAGTCTTTGTATTTAGGTGCTTAAAGTCTTTGATGCCCTTGCCCATCATAGCACTTCCTACAGATTGTGGTGACTCACAGCTGGATCAGATTTTGAGGTTTGCTGGGAGTAAATTATGAACACTGACAGCAACACAGATGTTTGAATCACTTTTCATGGTTAAGTTAGAAAAACTAAAAGACTTAAATACGCTAGACTCCTAATGGTAGCTAACGAAGCTTCATTTCAGTAGTCTGTATTGTACTTGTTCTGTGAAACGGGAGGTTCTTACATCCATTCACCTTCAAGGAGAGCAAAACTTGCATAAAGGAAAGTTAAAGATTGGTAGTTTTACTGAACACAGAATAGGTTTAATATCCACCTCACTTTCCAAGATTTTAGTGTGTATTTAAAGAGTACCATTCCAAGACCCTCTACCTTCCATTCAGTTCTAAACTCACATTCACAGCATCTATTTTGCTATAAAGCAAAATTCCTAAGAATTCTTTGTTGGGGATATGGATATGGAACACAATGGGATATTCACAGGAAAAAAAATACGGAAAAACCTGATAGGACACAAGTTCATTAGCTAATTAAGCAAAACATAGGTCTGCGGGTAAGCTGATAGTGCAAGGTGAGACTGTTTGCAGCAGAATTTTCTAGAACTATGTAACTCCTTCGATCTTAAAAGGACTGAGTTTTAGAAAATGTAGCTAAATAAATGCCACTTGTGACTGAAAATAAATTGGTGTAATACATGAATTGCCCAGCAGAGGGAGAGCTTAACATTAGAATATCTCCAGTAAACTTGAGAGATTCTGCAGCCGAGTCCAAATTTCCTGCTGGGTGTAACGGGATTGTCTGTTTCTGCTTTTACTTCCAAACAGTTTGGAAGATTTAGTGGCTCTTACCTGCTTTTATTTACCTGGGAACTATAGTTTAGTTTTTTCATGTTACATGAAGAACTCAATTTAAAAAAGAAAGAACAGCAGGTCTGATTTTGATTTTCTTCTACTTTGGATATAATTCACATGGCTTACAGGGGTTAAGAGAGAATGTCTTCAGTTTGCCAGACAACAGGCTTTCAGGGTTTTTTTTTTCTTTCGCTCTTAACCACTATGAAACGATGCAGTAAAAGAGGAGTAGAGGGGATCCTGTCTGGGCCCTTGCTTTCAAGCAAACAGCACATAAATGCCTGACAACAGTAAATCATGATCCACGTTGCCTTACCTCAGTTATGGTTTGGATTATCATCTTCCACTCCTTATTTTCTTCCAGGACAAAATGAATTATGTAATTCACAGGTTTTTTCTTTACCGAAGAAAAAAATAATAAAGG
>VZTU01004328.1:0-15720 GCA_013400835.1 Zapornia atra
AATCCTCCTCAATGTGATTTATTTCCCCCCATCTTCCTAGGAGCCATCAGGAAAACTACTCAAAATAATCCCACAAAACATTTTGTCCATCCAGCATCTTCTTCAAAACCAGAGCAAACACCCCCCAAACACCACATTAAAAGGTTAACTTACTTATTTCTTGTTCTTTCTCATTTTTCTTTTGTGTGATTTGCCTTTTTAACTTGTTTACATCAGCTTGGAAAGACTCAACAACACGTTCACTTTTTTCTACATCTATACATACTGCCTAGGAGAAAAACAGAAGAGAGGCTAAGATTTTGGGGGAAGAAAAAACCCATGAATAAAGTTAACACCAGACATGACCCCACTACAAAGCACAAAATAAAGAGCAGGAGCTAATGATAGCAGCACATAATATTCAACATTGTGATTGTTTTCTTTACTGGCTGTTGACAATTCCCAAGTGGTGTAGGATAGGAAAAAGCTTTTCCAAGTAATGAATCCTTTCAGGAAGATTTGTAACAAGATCCAAAGTTAGTTATTCTTACTTGGAGGAGAGGGGGCTTGACCCTTTTTGTTTATTTTTTTAAGTTTTAAATAGACTGTTACCACAATGATGCTACAAGAGTAGCACAATTTTAAACTGGAGCAACAAGGGTGCTTCTTTTTGTACTAGACCAAATTTGAATTGGGGTGTGAAAGAGTTAAAGAGACATCTGATCTCCTGATACCTTGATTTAATAAACAGGACCCATGGACTTTTTCAACAAGGTTCCCCTATGCTGCTTAGGGTGAAGTTTTCATAGAACAATTAAAACCAGTTCTGTATAATATCAGTTTGGTTTTTAAATCTAAACACATTATACCAGATACAATTTACTTCTTCAGCAATTACCTAAACAGTCTTTATTAAATGTAGTTTTAACAGCACCCAACTCAAAGCACTGATGAGTCTTAAGCAGTACATCACTTGCCATTTACTGCTCCTTCTCCAAAAGGTTATTATTGGTGATCTTACCTACAGTTGAGAGAGATCTAGAACTGGAAGCAGAGTTAACTTTCAGAAGTTTATAAAGTTTATAAAGTTTATAGCCTCTTCTCCCAGCTATTTGGTGAATAATGCAAATATAGGTATCTCAGCTGCTTTACCAGAAAGCTTGTTCTTTCCAGTCCTGTAACATTCTCTGTGAAACATTCACTTTAAAGATAAAGGTTTCTCAAGTTAGCTAACACCTAAGTTACTTCTGAGCTCAGTAAACAATGTACAGCAGCATCACTGGCATGGTGAAACACAAAGTCATACTTTTCACAGGTAGTAAAGCCAACTCTCCAATGATGTTTACATTTTCCATGTTCCAGACACTAATGCAAACAAAGAAGAGCCTGAGAAGCTACAAGTGCTCTTGGCAAAAACAGCATTACAGAACACCATTAGCTAATGGAATAGACCTCTGAAAATATATTTGTGTGTGTCCTGAAAGCAGTCTGCCTTCCCCATGTGAGTTACCCACCTTACAAGGCAGGTTAGAAAGCAGCAGCTTCCACTGCCAAGCAGGAGCTCTCCTGGGCTGGAGCGATCGCTGCTTGCCCTATGTGCCAACCAGCAAAGCTAAGCTGGAGCAGAGCCACAAATCCCTCCCTCTAGGGAAGATGTGAGGGGAAAGCCTGGAAATAAGCTGTGACTACAGCACAATTAGCAGATGTGAGTGCTCCTGAGCTACACTGTTCTTCACATAGGACAAGCTGTGAACTGACAGGCTTACGCTGAGGAGCTTTGACACTCGAGGCACTTTCAGATGCTTTCCTGCACTTGGAGCAGGATTCACTCCTGTATCCTGCTCCACACAAAGCATTCACAGGTTTTAACTAACAGATGGAGCCCTCTTTGCTGCATGCTACACAGCAAGAGCCAGGAGTCATTTTTAAACTCACACAGGCAAGCCTTGGAACCTGGGCACATCCCTACCGCCTCCAGCAAGGCTTTCAAGGGGCACTCTTAAAAATAGCTAGTGCCTCTCAGAAATCACTAAGCATTAAGTCACTCTGACTTGCAAAAGAGAAAGAGAATATTCACATCAACTGCTTTTACAGCAGCCACTGCAAATGCAGACATTCAGTAGAAACAGACATTTCATTACTGAAGAAAGCAGTAATGGGGGGATCTCATTACAGCCTGCCAGGCCCTGAAGGGAGCAGAGAAACAGGAGGGGAATCAGCTTGTTAAAGGGCAGAGACTGGCAGGACCAGGGGGATGGATTAAAACTAAAGGAAGGAAGGGTTAGATTAGATATTAGGGGGAAGTTTTTTTACAGAGAGAGTGGTGAGGGGCGGGAACAGGCTGCCCAGAGAGGGGGGGGATGCCCCATCCCTGGAGGTGTTCAAGGCCAGGTTGGATGGGGCCCTGGGCAACCTTGTGTAGCTCCAGGCCTGGAGGCTGGTGTCCCTGCCTGTGGCAGGGGGGTTGGAGCTCTATGATCCTTGGGGTCCCTTCCAACCCATGCCATTCTATGATTCTATGAAAGCCAGACCTTTTCCCCCCCCTTTTTTCATAAAAAACCCTGTTTCTAAGCTCTAAAAATCTTCATTTACTGTCCTCCTGGGTTAAGCAAAGACTAAAAGGTGACACATACATACTGACCAGTAATAAGTAAAGGAAGTTACCTGTACTTTTTCCTGAAGTGCATTATAAACCTGATATATAGCCCTGATGTCCTTCATCACTCCATCTTTGTCAAAAAAATCAGTACTAAAACATAAGAAATTATGAGTTAGAAAAGACAACACATACTGCTAGCTCATGCTGTCTGAGTTGCTAGTAAATAATTCATCAAGATAACAACAGAAATAAAATGTAGACTAAGAAATACTGTACTCTCAAGAACCAAAAATTTGGACAGCAGCATATTCAAAACCCAAATTCCTTCTGGAACAGCAAATTCTCACTTGAAGGAGATTAAATTTGTGCAGAAATCTTTCAAGATAATCTTTTAAACCCTTTCAAAAGAGCTACTCTGCATTTACAGTATTTAATTTAAATGACTTAACATGACTTCAACACTTGCAAATCAAAGTTAGGCTTTAAAGCTAACTGTACTTGCTTTAAGCAAATATTCCTTGAGGGGAAAAACTAAGAAATCAAGTATGAATCCTCCAGCCAGAAGGTCCACAGCACTGACTGACCAGGCTAACCCTGTTTTTCCAATCAGTGCACAAAGTTGCCTTCATTTTTCCTGAAAGTTTTGGTTCTAAGCAGTAGTAGTGCACTAGGAAGCCATGGCTCTCCTCCAGAACTAGGTTTTTCCTGCACAAAATGTGCATTTTTACTGGTTTTTGGAAGGTAAAGAACATACAGCTTGATGATTGAGTTTCATTTGCAAAGGAAAAAGTCCTTACCCGTGCTCCTTAATAACTTTGGCATAATTCTGAGAAGTATTTGGCACTGAAGAAACTTTGTATTCCTGTTGACTAGTGTTGCCTAGATTAGGAATAGTAAGTGACACCCTTTGATTATACCTGTAGAGAAAGTTTAGAAAGACTTAATTCCTATTCCAAAGATTATTAACAATAGCCTTGCTATCATCTTACCTCTGATAATCACAACTCATCCAATTTTCAAGTTCCTGGGTTAGGTTTATTATAAAAAGCTGGTGGAAGTGGTGTTTAAAATAAATGCATGATAACATCTCCCTTGAGATGGTTCATACCTCTTGGAATTGTGCATTCCAATTGCAACACATCTAAACACGGTGGAGCTATGTTCAGATATACTATGGGAAATATGGTATTGGCATTTGATTGCTCTTAAAATATATTGCTTTTGTTGTCTGGAAGTTTAAAGACTGAAAAGAACTCTGCTCACCCAAAACTTTAATAAGTTATTTGCACAAAAAACCTGTCATCACTAACTAAAGATGACTAAAGCCTTCTTTACATGTAATTGTAAAGAGGAGAAAGTTTAGAAAGACTTCTTAATTCCTGTTCCAAAGATTATGTGCAATAGCCTTGGTAATATCTTATCTCTGATAATCACAACTTACCTAATTTTAAAGTTTCTGGGTTAGGGTTATTATAAAAAGCTGCAGCCTTCCAAACAGTTCAGAGAACAGCAATAAAAAGAATGAAAATGAGGATTCTTTTCTATACAGAGAATGCTTACCTTCTGTTTGGTCTAAAAAGCACATATTCTAAAGCATGTGTTGAGTTATTTGCAGTGGAAATGAAGCTGAAGAGAAGGAAGACAAGATCAGGCACTCCAAGAATGTGTGTCAGCTGTTTATGGATGATGTGCTCTCTGTATGACATTTGCTGCTGAGTGTTTCTCCTAAATCTGTACCATCCAATGACATTCTGTAATCAAAGCCCATCAGAAAAAAAAAACCCAAAGCATTAATCATTTACCTTCTGATAATGAGGTTACTAAAACTGTGGCAACATGTGAATTAGCCAATAACTTCATAGCAATAAAATCAGGCTGAATTCCTTGAGGCTTTGGACCTATTAAATAAGCTGAAGCAAGCACCATCCTGTTACAACATGACTATTAATTGCTCAACCTTACTGGGCTACAGACACTCAGGTGTTCTCAGTGGAGTTCAGGATCCCACTTCCAATACACTTCACCTTGTTTTGATTTTAGCAACAAACTTTGGAGTATCTTCACATTATTAGACCTGGGCAATTTTCAAACACAGCAGAAGTGGGCTTTCTTCAACCTAAATGTTTCAACCACATGGATTCCTAAGACATTTCCAGTGCTTCACAAGCATATTTGCAAACTCATGGCTGTTCATGAGCCATATGGGGCTCCCCTCCTGTATACAGGGATAAAATTACCTCACTGTGCAGTTAATTGTGAGAAAAACCATGCACACCAGTGAAGACCCATTCTATTTCAATGGATATTTTGCACACAACATGCATTAAACTCCTTTCCAATGGATATTTTGCACACAACATGCATTAAACTCCTTTCCAATGAATATTTTGCACACAACATGCATTAAACTTCCTGCAAGTGAATAATTCATCTAAGAGCTTAATTAAAAAGGACACATCATTAACAATTTGGTTTAGGGAGAGTCCCAGGAACAGGCACTGTCCCCCAGTGATGCATTCCCACCACATTCAGTGAAACAGAGGAGATTCTATACACTAACCCACAGGACTCCTGTGTGACATGAAAGAATTGGAAGCATTTTTTAACTTTGTATAGTAAAGCTGTACAATTAATTTGTCTAAACATACTACAAATGTGTTTAGTTTGCTAACAAAAGGGAATATGAGAGTGTCTTGGATCCCAGGCAGCACTGCTTCTTTCTGTTTTCTGACATTATGACAATTAATGTCATCACATCTGTGGTGTTTCACTTGCAAGTTTTAATTTCTCCAGTTTGACCCATTTTTTCCCCCACAGAGAACACACCTTGCCAGTCTCCCTGCAAAGTAGGTCCTAACAAAATAAAGTTTAACAGAAAACTAGTGGGAGGTAAACATGTTTTTGGGGTGGGTTTTTTTGGCCTTGTCTCCTGAAGTGGAGCTTAATATGGTTTGTAGTGTTCTGGAGTACAGCTACAGTATTTGGGATGTGAGACTGGAAAGTCACTCCATCAGTGTAAAGACACACATGTCTTGATGTATAAATACACAAGCAAAGCACCTGTGTGCTTCACAAAGGCATTAATATACCTAGAGGAGTTTAAAATGCATTAATATACCTAGAGGAGCTTATTCTGAGAGCACTTGGTGGAAGAAACAGCCAAAAGGAGAGTGTGACAATCATCAGAAGGTGCAGAGATTTAGGACTTGCTCCCCTCTCAATCCCCCCTCAGTGTGAGCCTTGTCTACCAGCCAAAAACCCACAGTGAAGGTGGGTAAGGTGAACAGAAAACACACTGCAAATGCAGGTTGGCAACTGAGCAACCATCACCATGCTCTTTGCATACTGGTGATCAACTCCCACTGTAGGAGGCAGTGGAAGTTCCACTGCAGTCACCTGTAGAGGACAGAAACCCCAAGGCAGCAGGCTGTGTCCTGACAGCTGCCTCTGCTGCCAGGGACATGCAACCAGCAGCTGGAACAACACTACTGCTGCTTTGTAAAAACCAGTGGAGAAGTCAAACAAGACTAGAGGGCTTGTTTTAACCACCCCCAGCTTGTACTAGCTCTGGCACTAACCAGACTTTGAGAGTCAAAGGTTCTAACTAGGTCCATGACAAACTGACCCATGCAAGTTGGCCATGGGTCCTTCTGCCAGAGCAGGCTGACTGGTGGATTCACTTCCCTACCACAAGAACTTGGAGGTGTGAGAACTTCCAAATCAATGATCCAATCATTAGGAAGATGGTGCAAGTACAGAATGAAAACAGGGGGGGGAAAACCCAAAGGTTTGACTCCTCCAAACAGCCAATAATCTTTAGTTTTCTAAATACCAGTTGTGCTGCCAAGGAGGTGTGTGCCAAGGGGGTGTGTGCCAAAGCTATGACACTGTCAGATGTTGTCATTTCCAGTTTGAAACTGGCAGAGCAAAAATTGCAACTACAAGGCTATACCACTGTAACTCTTCCAGGAGCTCTTTAGAAGAGGTTCTCAGGTGAGCTACAGTATTACTGGAGTTAGCAGCAGAGGACACAATCCTCATGCTCACCATGTTTAGCTCAGAAATTGCATGTGGGTTAATACCAGCCCTTCACTTTTGGAGACTCAAATCCTTTGCAATTCTTCACAGAATTTAGACATTGCCCCCAATTTCCCCTAAATCCACCAACATCTGTGCAGAATAAGCTGTGGGTCAAAACAAACCATCAGATTTGTGAAAGAAAACTGTTCCTTGTTAACTTGTTCACTCTTTTTTTTTTCTTGTTTGTTTTCCAAAGCTGCTGATCCCAGGCTCTAGGGACTAGAAGAGGAGGAAAAAGAGAGAAAACTTACTTTTCTTCTGTCTTTAAGAATCCTGTCCAAGCTCTCCTCATTAACCTTGCCTGCATAGTCATAAAAGCTTGAACCAAAAAGGAAAAGAGAAAGGTCAGCACACACCTTCCACACATTTTACATACATGGTTTATAGCTGGAGTGTTCTTCAGATAGATAGATGCCATTCTATACATCACAAAGCAACATCTACAGTTTTACTTTGATCAACACAGGTCAGTACACACAAAGCCTACACAAGATACCCCACTCAGGTGCCACAGAGAGCACAGTTTGAAGCCCTGGCTGAGTGCACAGCTAAGAGAGAGGCAGTTGCTCACAGGAGATGCAGAGAATTTAAAGGAGATGCCTAAGAGTGGCTGGTGCAAAACTTCTAACCCCTTTTAAACCACTAGTAATGAAATACTGTTGCAATAAGGATGAGGGGTGATGGTTTTAAACTAGAAAAGGGGAGATTTAGATTGGATACTAGGAAAAAAATCTTCAATATGAGGGTGGTGGATCACTGGAACAGGTTGCCCAGAGAGGTGATGGAGACCCCATCCCTGGAGATAGTCAAGGTCAGGCTTGATGGGGCTCTGAGCAACCTGATCTAGTGAAGATGTCCCTGCTCACTGCAGGGGTTGGACTAGATGGGCTCTAAAAGTCCCTTCCAACCTTACACATTCTATGATAAATACAAGTTGTGTGTAATTATCCATTTTCAATGCTTTCATTACACACATTAGTCCAATGCCTACCAGCCCCCACACCAAGGGGTACCTACCCCAATGGACTGTGTCATTCCATTTGGATTCACGTTCTGTAAAGCCCTGCTTTGATACCCACCAAAGGAGAAAGGAAAGTAGAGCCACTTTACATGCAGCTACAATACAATCTCCTGAGCTCCAGCCCTGCAATTAGACTCACATGATTGGACCCTTGAAGCTGAAAGAGTTATACTGAGGTCAGCAAGAACCCCAAAGGACCATGGTCATTCCACAGAGTTCTGCTTATAAAACTGAGGCCCAAACTTGTTGTTTTGAGGACAGGACAGATTTAAGTATTTATAAAACTACCTATGTGGGCAGGCTTATAGTTTCAAGTAGATGATGCTTCATGATAAAAGGGAGAGCATTTGAAAATAGCTTCCTCCTTGACTTACCTGCCAAGTCCTCAGTCTCTTTCAAGAGCTGCTATATCACTAACACCTAAAGCAGTGCAGGAAAATGCTCTGGTTTAGAGGTCTGTGATTGCAACTCTTGTGGGGGGGTAAAAAAACCCCACAACAGAAAATCCTGAGCTTGGTACTTGGCTGGTAAATAAGGGTGGAAATAAAGTTTGCTTCAAGATGCAAGTTACTGTATTAAAACTAATAACTAACTTTGATACTATGTAAGAGACACATGATCTTTCAATTCCTGTTCACAATACTGATAGGTTCTTGTAATTAGTGGATATCCAATTCTTTCCATGCTTTATAAGAAGAATTCTCCTATGGGATGAGCAACTAGTATGTGGTAGAACAGCTTCATAGGGAAACTGCAGAGAGATGTCAGTCCTTTTACAATCCTAGCTTGTTATTCAGTTGCCATGTGTTGGTAAAAGTGCTGAGCCCAGCCTGTTACACTCTGTCAGCAGTGCCAGACTGAAGAACACAGAATCACAGGGGTTGAAAGGGGCCTCCAGAGATCATCAGGTCCAACCCCCTGCCAAAGCAGGGTACCTAGGACAGGGCACACAGGTCGGTGTCCAGATGGGGCTGGAATCTCTCCAGAGAAGGAGACTCCACACCCCCTGGGCAGCCTGTCCCAGGGCTCCCTCACCCTCACTGGGGAAAAGTTCTTCCCCAGGTTGGTGTGGAACTTCCTGTGCTCCAGTTTACAGCCATTGCCCCTTGTCCTGTCCCCACAGACACTGAAAAGGGGCTGGCCATTTCCCCTGCATCCCATGCCTAAGATATTTATAAACACTAATTAGGTCCCCCCTAAGTCTTCTTTTCTCCAGGCTGAACAGTCCCAGCTCACTCAGCCTGTCCTCACAGGGGAGATGCTCCAGGCCCTTAATCTTTGTGTCCCTCCTCTGGACTCTCTCCAGGAGATCCCTGTCTGTTTTATCCCAGGGAGCCCAGCACTGGACACAACACTCCAGGTGGGGCCTGACCAGGGCAGAGCAGAGGGGGAGGATCCCCTCCTGTGACCTGCTGGCCACACTCCTACAGAGTGGATGAGCCTCCAACTGGCTACACTTGACTCAAAAGGATAAAGGAGAATGCCCAGAAATCATCTGCTACAGCAGCACACTGGTACTGCTAAAGGCTACAGGAGCTGTGCTCTGAAGTAAATAAACTCAGGGACTTCCTTGTGCTGAAAGCATGCAGTGAAATACTGACTTCCTCCCCTTCCTCCATCAGCTCAGTCACTACCAAGCAGTTTCTTGCTGGAGGAGAAGCAGGGAACAGGATGGGCTTTGCTATGCCCTGCACGAGGCATCACCAGGCACCCAGAGGAGCCCCCTAGACACTGGGACATCATCTTGATGTGTAGAGTCTCCAGCATGTAAATCACTGGGTTAGGAGTACCCTCTCTGTAATTACCAGATAGCAAATGAGAGACTGCAGCTTTTCTCTCTAATGTCAATCATCATCTAGAAGGCACTGTGTCTTCTTAATTGGCTGGAAACCTCTAAATAAAGGCAAGAGGAGATGAATTGGGAATTCCTCCTATAAAGAATTTCTAGACAGCAATTTAGAAGCCAGCACTGTGCAACAAATGAAGACTGTAGAGAAAAGCTACATATAAATAGATGGAAGCTGTTAAGTAGAATATATATTAGACCTATATTTAGTTTTGATTCTAGAGCACAAAAATACCTAGTAACCTGAAAGTTTCAGAGTAATTAGCTGCTGGAAGTCAGCAGAGCTAACTACAAACCAACATGTTAATCCAGAACATTACTGGATATTTTTGCCCTGCTGAGAAGGACTGGGGGATTGTGGTGGGTGAGAGACTGAACATGAGCCAGGCCAATGGGATCCTGGGCTCCATCAGCAGAGGGGTGGCAGCAGGGACAGGGAGGGGATTGTCCCTCTCTGCTCTGCCCTGGGGAGGCCCCAGCTGGAGTCCTGTGTCCAGAGCTGGGGCCCCCAATACAAGAAAGTTGTGGGGCTGTTGGAGAGGGGTCAGAGGAGCCACGAGGATGCTCAGAGGGCTGGAGCAGCTGCCCTACAAAGAGAGGCTGAGGGAGCTGGGCTGGTTCAGCCTGGAGAAGAGAAGGCTGTGGGGGGACCTCATTGCAGCCTGCCAGTCCCTGAAGGGAGCTGATAAGCAGGAGGGGAATCAACTTTTTAAAAGGGCAGATAATGGCAGGACAAGGGGGATGGATTAAAACTAAAGGAAGGAAGGGTTAGATTAGATATTAGGGGGAAGTTTTTTACAGAAAGAGTGGTGAGGGGCTGGAACAGGCTGCCCAGAGAGGTGGTGGGTGCCCCATCCCTGGGGGTGTTCAAGGCCAGGTTGGATGGGGCCCTGGGCAACCTTGTGTAGCTCCAGGCCTGGAGGTTGGTGTCCCTGCCTGTGGCAGGGGGGTTGGAGCTCTATGATCCCTGGGGACCCTTCCAACCCAGACCATTCTATGATTCTATGATTTTGTGACCCACCAAGCCCAAGCAGAGGTAAAGTAAGACTACAACAACTTCAGTTGGCTTTGACATTCATCCTAATTATCAGAATGCTATGATTTGACCTGACTGCTATCTTGCCTCCACTAACTACACAGGGTGGAAAAGCAGAGAGAGAGAGAGAAATGAGCCTGTACCAGCTACCTCTGCACCCTTTCTAACCTACTACAGCTGTAAACTCACACTTTCCTTGTCATGGTTGGTGCCCTTTCCAGGCAGTTGTGTAGCACCACCAGATATGCAAACATTAGGAGGTGCATCTGAAATTCTAAATACCTTCCAGCAAGCAAATCTATTTTATATTCTGCAGCCAGCACAGAAAAAACAACAGAACATGCTTACCTAAAGAGTTTGGAACATGGCTCATGGTTATGGATTTCTGAAACAACAAAGAAAAGAGAGACTCATATGTCCAGCTGCTCAAGGTAAAGCAAGTCACAGTGGCATGTCTTGCATGAACTTTCCACATCGTAGCTACTGAGTAAACAAACATCTGAGTCAGACCACACACTGCCCTTAATGTCTCAACACCACTTGATGACACAGCACCATACCCAGAAAACCAGCTTCTCTTTCTGATCTGCCTTCTCACAGAGGAAAATACTTTAACATATATATTTTAACAGTAGGAGATACACTTGGTTGGATACACACAGATATCTGAGCTTCAGATACACACTTCTGAGCCTATTTTATGGTTATAACCTTCTCCAAGGCATTTATTTACCTGCATTTTTACATACTCTGTTTATTACAGCAGCCAGGAATAAGAATCAGGGTGTGTGTGTGGGGGGGAAGGGAATCACTGACATTTTATATGTGAGAATATTTAAGCAGGCAAGGCAAATAGAATCTATTATGAGAAAAGGGTTTAAATGCCACTCCAAAATGATTAGCTGCACCTTAGAATTCTTTTACATAAAGGATTAAAAAGTCCCAGCAATATTTTTTTCATTCAAGAGGTTGTAATAAATGCCAAGATGCTTATTTAAGCAGCAGAGGTTGTAACATGTCAATAATCTTGGAAAAGAGTGAAAAAGAGAGTAAAAAAAATCTCATTCCCCATTCTCTGGCCCCAAGCACAACTTGTTTATGGCATTTAGGACTTCTTTAGAGTTCTCCTCTACTCTGACTTTTTACCAAAGCACAGCTCAGCAATTATTCATGTTATTCCACCTTGATCACATCACATTTGTCTGGAAGTGTGTTTGCTCAGACTGCAAGGCACTTAGAGAGCACTAATATTTCCAGCTTGCTATTAGAACCCTGCTGTTGTGTTTAGAAACAACTTTGTTTAGACTCTTCCTTCCTGGAGAGTGACTCACCACCTGCTGTTCCCAAAGTCACAGGCTGCTCACCACTGCAATCTCAGCAGCAGCAGATCACAATTCCCAAGAGCAGCAGAGGACACACATTAGCACCTCAGCAGAGTTAGGCACTAGCCAAACAGGGCCCTGAGCCACAGCAGGCACGCTGCCTGCAGAGCCCTACACTTCCACTGGCAAGAACCCCTCATGATGCTGCTGGGAAAGTTACTCACTTTCATCAGTTGGAGCTGTTTAAGAGTGTGTCAAGCCTCTGTTTTCCAACAGGAATAGGTGGAAACAAAGCCAGTAAGTTTAACTATTCAGTAAGGACCAAGCCCTTCCAGCAAATATATTGTTTACAAATGAGAACACAGACTTAATGCTCAGGTTACTGCATGTAGATCCAGACCTGATGTTGGTGGCCCTGCCTGTGGCAGGGGGGTTGGAGCTCTGTGATCCTTGGGGTCCCTTCCAACCCAGACCATTCTATGATTGCTACATGGGCCTTGTCTTTTAAAAACCAGGAAGCAACAAGCCTGCTCAGAATCCATGAAGGAATCATCATTCTAAATTAAAGTTTTAGAAATAGACCTTTATCTACACAGATAGGTACTCAAATCCCACCACTGAGCTTTGAGGCAGCAGGCATGTAAGAGTGGGAACTCAGTTGTGCCATAAAACTGTCAATCTCAGTTCATGAGTTGAACTGGGAGTTCAAGAGTTAATGTGGATGAATAAACACTGTGGGAAACAAAAAAATACCTAGGATATCTGGAGGGTGAGGGGAGATGTGTCATTTCCCTTTACAAAAAGTAACTGTGACAAAGAAGTTCTCTTTCTAATAGATAACTTGAGGGAGCAATCTCTTTTTGAAAGAGAAAAGCTATGAGCTCCACCACTTGATTTATGACACCACACTGAGGCAGCAGTTGGTGACATTACTGTGTTACAATACCAACAACTCAGATCAGTTATCACTGAACAGCAATGCCCAGTTCTGCCTGAACAGACACAGCTACCAGGTACTGTCCTTTAGGCAACACTTTGACAGTGATTACACACACACAAATCCCCATGGTTTTATTGTTTTTTATAATCCAGCTCAATTAAATTGACTCTGAGAAGTGTCAATTAGTTACAGTTAATTAGCACCCATGTTTCCTTAGGAATAACCAGAACAGGAAGCTACTTAATCCATCTGGAGTCTTGCCTACACAACCATCACTACTTTAAGGTGGGAAGTATCTTAAGATGTAATATATTGGGGATTCAACTTTTTAAAAGGGTAGATAATGGCAGGACAAGGGGGAATGGACTAAAGCTAAAGGAGGGAAGGTTTAGATGAGATATTAGGGGGAAGTTTTTTACAGAGAGAGTGGTGAGGGGCTGGAACAGGCTGCCCAGAGAAGTAGTGGATGCCCCATCCCTGGGGGGGTTCAAGGCCAGGGTGGATGGGGCCCTGGGCAACCTTGTGTAGCTCCAGGCCTGGAGGGTGGTGTCCCTGCCTGTGGCAGGGGGGTTGGAGCTCTGTGATCCCTGGGGTCCCTTCCAACCCAGACCATTCTATGATTCTAATATAATATACTCCACACTCTCACAGACCACTAGTTCTGTATCAGAATCACATTTCAGAGTCAAACACAAGGTGTCTGCACACTGGCTAAGCTTTTATGCCACCCCTGCCACACTAACTGGAATCAGATCCTCAGAGCTGGGTACCTATGCATTGTAGTTTTTAAAGCAGGCTTAGTTGTCTTCAACAGCAGGTTAGATAAATGCAAACAAACAAGGCATTTTGTTTCAGAGGTTTCCTGTTTTCTATAAACCATAGAGCTAGAAATGTGCAACAGCTTCTCACTTGTGCATAAAAACATCTACTTCCACCACCAACATTTCACAGCAGCAGCTGAGATGTTCTTTCACTCCTTCCTAACAACAAACCAGCTTTGTGGCCCTTGTGCTTACAAATAAGAGTAAATTGTTTGCCAAACATTGCTCAGCAAATCTTGCTGTGACAGTTTATGATGCCAACAACGATCATCCAGCCATCCAAACCCTCTGCTGAAAGTCTGCCCCCCTTGCAGTCAAGCAGCACACTGAGTTTGAGCACAGGCAGTAATACCAAGCAGGAAACTCCCCACAGGGCCACAAGCCAAAGGAATAATTGCTCCATCATGAGAGGCAGATAAATGTCTTCAGCTAACAACCTGTTTCCCACATCAGGAGACACATAAAACCCCCATATCTACCAAAGGGCTGCTTCCCTCCCTCACACCTCAACCACAAACACATTTGTTTTGCAGTATTTACTGCAGCAAACACAATGTTGAAGGACTGAAACATCTTGTGCTGGTCTCCTGAGTGAAGTCATTCTTCCTGAGATGCTGTACCACAAAAATTGAAAACCCCACCAGTGCCTTCTTCCAAAATATCTCAAAGTTCTGTTACTTACCAATCACTTGTAGAAATTCAGTGTTGCTGATCTGTGAATCACTAATGCTAAAGGTCTCTTCTTGTCTCACCTCCCCTAGAAGAAATCCTTCCTGCAATTTAAAAGGGGGGGGAAGAAAGACTAAAAATAGAAAAAAATACCCCAAACTTCACCAATATTAAACAGAATTAAACAGAAGAAATAAAGATTCAGTTTGAAATACATCTGAGCTGCAGTAGGTACAAGCTGTCCTCAGGTTTACCCAGTCTGATCTGTCAACATCCTTTCAGTGCACTGAAGGAATTGGTTGTCCAAAAATAACACCCTACTGAAAGGTTCTGTAGGTAACATGGAACTTAAACAATGCAAACAGAGATTATGTAAAGGAGTGCTCTGCCTCCAGACCCAGCAGCACCACAGACACACAGTGGGTGAGGAGGAGGAGGAGGCTCAAGCGTGATGAACCACATCACTGCTGCTCTGGCTCTTCAGGGCCAAAGGGAAGCTGGGTTTCTGACCCAGCAGCACCACAGCCACGCAGTGGGTGAGGAGGAGGAGGAGGCTCAAGCGTGATGAACCACATCACTGCTGCTCTGGCTCTTCAGGGCCAAAGGGAAGCTGGGTTTCTATCTACAGAGGCTTGCTCGAGTTTATGTATGGAGATAGGGCTGGACCCGGCTTACAAAGGGATTACAAAGCTCGGGAGGCAAAGTTAACTCAGCTTCTATTGTCCATCCCCGCCCAAAACGAGGGAGGGGACCGAGCAGGACTCAGGTGCCCGTGCCACAAGCTCCGCGGCGCGCGGCTTCCTGGCGCCGAGACAGGGAAGCGAGCTCAGGCTAGAGGCCTGTCAGCAGAAGAGGGAGGGAAAGCGACCCCGGTTCTGCACCGCAACCGGCGCTGGGTACCGGAAAGCCGGGGCGGCCGCGGCGTGCGGCGCTCACGCAGCTTCTACACGCGCGTCTGCTGCCTGCGAGGAGGCCCCTGCGCGACAGGCAGGAGCCCCGCACCCACGAGGTGCGGGCCCCGCGCCCCACGCCCAGCCCCGCGGTACCCCAACTCGCGGCCCGCCCGGCGGCCCCGGCAGCACCGGCAGGGCTGCGAGTCCCTCCCCCGCACCCTCCGCCAAGCCGGGACAGGGCGGCACNGGAGGCGGACCCCGCAGCCCCAGAGACGCGACGCCCCGCCCCGGCCTACCCCACCGCGCCGGGCAGCGGCCTCCCCGGTCACCTACGTGGTCGGCGCTGCTGTTGGCGCTGTAGTAGCAGACGGAACTGAACGTGTAGCCCGAGATGGAAGCCGCCATGATGGAGACCACCGCCGCCGCCGCCGCTCCCATAAGCCACCGCGCGCGCTCGCCGCCCGCCCACTTCCGGCAGCGGTGCGGGGGCTCCTGGGAAGCGTAGTCCCGCCGC
>VZTU01004334.1:0-48783 GCA_013400835.1 Zapornia atra
CTATGATTCTATTATTCTATGACTGTGACCTGTGGTGGGACTGGCCAGAACTGGATGGAACTATCTGGGACCAGGTGTGTCTTGCACAGGGCAGCCCCTACCTCTCCTCACAGAGGTCCCTGCAGACCCAACTGCACAGAAATTCATCCTTTTCAACATGATAATGATCTGTCCTTCAAAGATTTAAGGACTTAAAATAGACATTGACCCCACTGCTTTTGTCTAGCCAGAGACCAGACACCATTTTCTCTTTCTGGTTGTAGAATTGTGTGTGCATGTGTACATTTTCATAGTATCAAAGCCACTATTCATTTTATTTATTCCTACAGTAATTGTTTTCACTGTAGTGCACCACTAGAATTAGGTCCTAATTCAGAAAAATGTAACTGCTTCATAAGTATAAGGGCTTAAGCACAGTCAAAAATCCCACTGAAGTCGTTATGTGCTCACATAAGCTCTGTGTTCAGCTGCTGGGCTGACCTGGGTCACTGGTTAAGGGAAGGTTGTCCTACTGGTCTGGTAGCTTTAGCTAATAAACTTACTGCTGATTGAACCAAAAAACCAAACAAACAAAAAGTCTTTTGTCCAGGTGGCTTATGCATCTAAGTTTTCTTCTTCAAACAGCATTTTAGAATGTCCCAAGAGGCCAAATCTTCCTCCTTTTTCTCATGAGTGAAATTCTGCTGGCATCCAAGTATATAATAGCCACACTCAACACAATGCGGAGTTAACACCATATTGGAAAAGATTGCTATGAAGAGCTATAATTTTATTCTTATCGCTGCCATTAAGGCATGCAAACTGGATCTCAATGTGCTCATCAAGGGGCCACTCTAATTATTAGACCTATAACCTTTGAGCAGGAAATAAGGTAACAGAACAGCTTTGATTTGTGAAGTTCCAAACCACACAATAGCATTTAGCATGCTCATTACTGCCGGCAGACCTGCAGTGCTTGAAATGACTTTCTACTAGACCAACAGTGAAGGGAAACTATGAGCCATCTAAGCTTGAAGGAATTGGATAGAAAATGAGAAAATCAAGGAAAATGAGATCAACAAACGGTGTATATTGTCTCTTTGGTGCAAATAGGTTACCGTATTGACATTCATGGGAGATGCAAGAGTACATATGTCCATGAATGAAGGTGCAATAGGTTTCTGGGCCTAATTCTTCAGAAGCTTTTAAACTGTGCACAGGTGAAAATTTACCAGAGGGAGACAAAAAGGGATCACAGGCCTCTGCTAGACTAGCACAGCCTCCTAGGGCATGTATTCCCTGAGATTTCTTCGGCAGATCCAGAGTCCCCATTGCATTACTGCTGAAACACAAAATGCCGCTTTCCCTTTGGATAACTGTGCCAGGCTGTGAACTGTAGAGAATCAGGGGCAAAAATCAGATTCTGATTTAAGTCGTTGTACTTATTGTAAGGTTTTTAAAGATAGACCACTTTTTGTCCTAAAGTGGGTATCAAAAATAAACTTGTGAACTTGTACTGCAAAGTATTTCTCACTGCTTTGATTACAAAGGGAGCACAAAGACACTAGCTCTGTTGCTTCTGCATATGTTTGGTCAGAATATCAGAATTTAAAATTATCAAATGTGTCTCTTATGGGGCACAAAGGCTTTCACCACCTCAGATACCAGCTCTGAGATCTAATATCTTACATTTTTCCACCACAAAATATGTTGCAGTTATGTTATTTTTATAATGGGAAACAAATTTTTATTTTCCCATTGACTTTACACTTAAAAAAAACCTAAATGAGGTATTTTGTAATTCTCTAGTGCCTGAAGAAGATCATGATCCAGGAGAGACCAGACATGATCTGGGGCCCCCAATACAAGAAAGATGTGGAACTGTTGGAGAGGGTTCAGAGGAGGGCCACAAGGATGATTAGAGGGCTGGAGCACCTGCCCTACAAAGAGAGGCTGAGGGAGCTGGGCTTGTTCAGCCTGGAGAAGAGAAGGCTGCGGGGGGACCTCATTGCAGCCTTGCAGTACCTGAAGGGAACTTATAAGCAGGAGGGGATTCAACTTTTTAAAAGGGTAGATAATGGCAGGACTAGGGGGAATGGACTAAAGCTAAAGGAGGGAAGGTTTAGATTAGATATTAGGGGGAAGCTTTTCACAGAAAGAATGGTGAGGTGCTGGAACAGGCTGCCCAGAGAAGAAGTGGATGCCCCGTCCCTGAAAGTGTTCAAGGCCAGGTTGGATGGGGCCCTGGGCAACCTTGTGTAGATCCAGACCTGGAGGTTGGTGGCCCTGCCTNCTAATTTTAAAGGTGATTATTTGGGAATATTATATTACTGAAACAGAAATTGTCAGTTACTAAACAAGAATTAGTTACTGTACAGGAATGAAATCTGCTAAGCAAGACGAGTGATTTGGAAAGAGAAATAAATATGAAAAGAACAATGTCGTAAAGAAAGAGTACAAAGTGGAAAGGGCAATTAAAAAGGATAGATTAATAGTGATCTTGTAATGCATTCCTCTCCAACCATTTCTGCCTGTAGTTTTGCTTACATTCCCTGTTTAGGCTTCAGTCCCACGGATAGGTGTGAGAATAAAAGTTGACTCATGATCAGCTCAACAGGAATGCATTTATGTTTACACTTCATTACAGCTTCAGGATCTGAAGAAGTGGGAGTGACCTACTTCTTACTGTTTGTAAATAGTTGAGGCTTGTAAGTGACAAGACTCAAAGGAAAAAAGTATGTTTACATGGATGGCAAGAATCTAGAGTCAGAACAGCTAATGCAGATACCGAATTCATAACCTTATCTGCTCTAGACACTTATCTAATCTCTAACATTGATTAGAAGTCCTTCATACAGCACATATTATATTCTGCCTGTCATTGTCTTGGATTTTGTTTAGCAGCAACTGCCTTCAAAGACAGCATTACAATGCCTGATCCAGCATTACAGTTTCAGGGACCTAATCACCTACAGCACTTTTACGTATTGCCACTGTGTTGCAGTTTGGTGTAACTGCTGCTTCAGTGGCTCTTGTAGGCTGCAGTTACAGCTTTCTGCAAGCCCCATGTTTTGAAAAACACTGGTACATTCAAGGCCAAATTTGAGACCAAGCCTATCAGAGCTGGTCATAGCGCCTCTGTGAATCACATATAGGAGAAAAAAAAACTGCTGGCAGGCGCACTTTGCCACCGGAGCAGGAGTGAGAAGATGTAACAAGCTGCACAGACTCCAAGGCCAGGCCCGGAGGAGTGGGGGGATGAAGAATGTGAAGAGAAAGTTTCCCCTGCAGCTCGTGGTGGAGTCCATGGTGAAACAGGTGTCCCCCCGAAGCCCATGGATGAGGACAGGGAGCAGAGACAACTATGCCCTGTGAAGGTGGATCCATGCCTCAGCAGGTTTGCCAAGGGACTTGTGACTTTGCGGGGGACCAGGCCGGGGGGTCTGGACCCGGATGTCAGCACCCTACGGAGGGGAGTCCTGCTGAGAGGCCTGTGGTAAGGAGATGACTCCCTGATAGAGAGGACTCACGCTGCAGAAGTTCGTGGACAGGACTCTCGCGTGGGTGGGACCCCACGGTGCCGCAGGGGAAGGGGGTGTGTATGTGGAATCCCCCCCCCCCCAGCTGAGATGGAAGACAGCTTGGGAGGAACGGACTGAAACCCCTCACTCTCCATTCCCTGCCCCCCCTGTACTGCGAACGGGAGGGAAGAAGGGAGCGAATCTCTGATTAAAGTCATGAGTGCGAAGAGGCGAGGGGGGGGGGGAGGAAGTAGAAGTGATAATATCTGGGGAAGAAAAGCAGCTTGTTGGGAATCACCGGAACCCCACTGCCCATTCCCTGCCCCTCCCCGCGCCATGTTGGGGGGGGAAGAAGGGAGTAAAATCGGGATGAGTTTTAAGTTTGCTAAGAAGGGAGGGGTGGGGGGAAGGTGCTTGAAGACCTGGCCGCTTCTTATCTCATTCCGGTTCACTGGGGGTAGTAGTTGTAGTAAGTAGTAATAAATCACCTTTTCTTTCCTTTATTCTGTGCTGCGTCTGTTTTGCCCATTGCACTAATTGGAGAGTGATCCCTCTGTCCTTATCTCAAGTCCTAAGCCTCCCAATATCTATTTTCTCCCCCTTTTTGGCTGAAGGGGGGAGTGAGTGAGCGGCTTGGTGGGTATTTGGCCTTTGGTTAGGTCCAAAACCACCACACACTGAAGTCAGAAGAGTCAGCATTTGGAGAGTCACCACCATATCGAATTAAGTCAATAGTAAGAAATAAGGTGCTGCATGAAAAAAAAAACCAAACAAAAAACCTCCCAGGAATGTACTTCTTTGTGTAGGCATGCCATGTTCAGCTGGGGAAGATGCTCAGCAGGTTTTCTATATTCCAATGGGCTAAAAACCATCTGTATGCTTGGGAAGGGAGCTGGCAGTCTACTGTACCTGGCAATTGTGTGGCTGAACTTTGGAAATTAAATGCAAGTGAAACTATGTCCTATCCTAAAATTCTAACAACCCATCATCAGCTGGCCCATTTACACTTTTCATGTGTTCTACCAGAGCTCGGAAAACAGTCCTTCCTTGTCATGTTGTCTCACCACTTCCAAGATGTTCAACTCCATGGGCAGGTGATATAGAGGAGCGAATTAAAAGAGTGGGAGCTCAAGCATGTGTTAACACTATGTGTAGCTATAGATCTGACATGTTCCCCCTCAGAATTTCTCCACTTCCCCACGCTCTTCCTTAGACATGTAACACTCTGCACTGCTTCAATATAGGGAAGCGCGGATGAGAAATGCAATCATATACGCAGCTTCCCTTCATAGCCTTCAGTCAAAGTATTGTCTGGTGAAAGGACATTCGCTAGGCTAAGTCTTCCTTTGGACTCTTACACTTACAAAGATTTGCCTGCCTACAGTCTGGCTTTTTGTCTTCAAGACTGATCAAAAGCTTTATTTTTTAGGATAAAAGCCAAGAAATGCTCTTAAAAACAGGTAAAAATGTTATACTTTTGCCACCAAAATTGCATTGAAAATTATCTCTCTTGCAATGCTGTGGAGCACTCAGCACATTGGTGTTTTGTAGATAGATTCAAATTTGAGAAATCAGCATCTTCCTGAGATTTTACACACTACTTCCCTGAACAGTAAGTGCTCAAGGTATTTGTCAGTGAAACCTACAAGTGGAAGATCTTTCAGTTTATGCTTCAAAATAATAAAATTTACACAGGAGAGGCTGCATTTTATTGCAACACATCTTTCCTAGACGGAATGTTAAGTTTGATATACCCTTACAAAAGTCAAATCTCTGTCATGTGCTCCCACACATAGTCTTCATCACACCCACACATGCATGTGAAGTACCCACACTCACTCAGCTTAACAGTGCCATGACACACCTTACTACCTCCTTCAATTTCTAAAATTTAACATCTTTTTAACCTTCACAAAAGGACCTGACTTTGCAAAATACCAAAATAACTTCAATTAATAATTCACTATTTGCATGTCCTACCATTTTTATTTCACACCAGTTCTCAAAGGTGCATGAGCTCTTCTATCTTGCACTGTTTAATGAAACTAGCAGTTCCTACATATAACACATCATGTAGTTGAAGTGACCAAATGCATGTTACACTGACTTCAAGCATAAGGAAATTAACTCATTTGAATATATGTCAGCTGTACTTCCTGATCACTAAGGAAATACTGCAGAAAATGTAACTATGCCTGCAGTGGCTGATGCCTGCCATGATCTGCTCTTCCTGTTTTAGATTTCTATATTTCATTTGAATTCACACTGCATTAACCATATGTGAGGAGTGCATTATGTGAGGAGTTAGGTGTTGCTTATCCTCCTTTTTTTTAGCACTACAGTAATCCAATATTTTATATCACTAGAGTTTCTCTGCCTTCATTTAATTGCTCCAAATTCATGCAGATGTGGAGAGTGGAATAATGGAACAATGTCTTTATTGACTTTTGTGTCTCAGGCCACATACTCAACATTTTATTAACCTACAAAACACACCCAAATATTATTAACCACTCAGTCTTTACCAGTGTGTCCTGATGTCTGTTCAAAACAATAACATTTTTCAATTCACCAGACTTCAGTAGTCAGCCTACCAATACATACAGATGAGCCAGTATGAGACAAGGTGTGAGACAAGTAACTTTCAGGTTAGAAGAAATTTCCTGCCTCTGACACTATGGATCCCAATTCCACCATATTTCTGTGATACATGTAAAAGGACTTCTGCTCCTGGCATGATTCTCTGAAAGCTGATGAATACAGGACCTCCAGCAAAACAAAAACCATGTCCTAGGGCTCAAGCCGTATGTCAGCAGACTGGGTGGGTCAATTGTTGATGTGAGAATGACTCCCATGTTATTTTTTTCATCACTCCAAGGCTGGTCAGTGTGTCTTCTGTCCCAGTACTTCTTCAACCTGACCTACAACAAGCGCCATGTTACATGTGCTTACAGATGATCTTCTCCAGCCTTGAGGTTGTACAAGAGACAGACTGGCTCTGTCTCTTCTGAAGACAGAGACCTACTCTCAGTTCTTCCAAACCTCTGTCCTGCTGCTGCTCACCTCCTGCTTACCTGGGCAAAAGAAAGGAGAGGAGGCTTTCTGTCGTAAAGCCCTTCTCCAGGGCAGCTGAGCCATGAAAACTTGCATTCATTTACACACAGAGCACAATTATCGCTTCCAAGAATCAACAGCTATGCAGAAGTTGAATCAATTTCTGAACCATTGTTAGTTCTTTTTTTCCATTACTGAAGTAGATAATTTTTCACCTATGATACTTTGTTAAAAATCTCAGTCTTGTCCTGAGGTATTTTCTTAAGAAAATAGGGGCAGACATAGAAGAGACCAGGCTCTCCTCAGACAGAGAAGAAGAGAAGGAATTAGGGGGTTATACAATTAGGAAAGTTACATGAAATCACACTGAAGTTCTTTTGTTGACTCCTTTTCCCTCTTAATAATCATTTCACATTAACTACATGCATTGCATTTCCTGCTAGATTGAGTGCACTTAAGCAATATATTTACAGTGAAACAACAGTGGACAATTAAGTTCTAATGCAGACCTGTCTTTAATATTATTGGAAGAATATACTCTGTGTCCATGTGGGTCTACCCAAGTGCTTCTTGAAACTCACTAGGATTTCATTCTCCCTAAATAAAAAGGAGGTAGACACTTTTGACTACTTAAACTGTTCTATTTCTATGTATTTCAATCCAATATGTGGATTTCTTATTTGTTTTATTTCAAATGTTTATGTATGTTGCACACTAAAAAAAAAAAGCTAAAATAAAAAAGAAATGTTTTAATGTTGTTTAAACAGAAGGCTTTGAAAGAAATAAAACAGCTTGTACTATTTCTTTTAGAAAGAAATCTGAAATTGTCGGGGTTTGTGCTGATTCTGAACAAAGCCAAGTTTTGAAATCATTAAATGCATCATTCCCACTCTTGGCACTGGATTTGCAATGGATTTCTGCTTGATTCTTCTTTTGTTGCTGCTGACCACAAAGGGCTATGTTGACCTGCACCTAATCCCCTCTAGCACATTATTCCACTGCAGCGTTTCTCTCTTAAACTTGGTAAATTCAAGTTCATGCTCATTACTGTTCAGTGATTCTTTTGGCTGAGCATGACATAGAAATTCAGAGACCAAGTCTCTTTTAAATCTTTTTTCCCCCTTTCCAGTCAGATGGCTGCCTTAAAGCAATACATTTTGATGAAAAACAGGGTTGCTTTAAAGATATGAGTTTCTCTTTTTTTTTCCCTCCCATAATTTTTGATGGCACCTGGGGTAGGGAGGCCTGTTGCCTGCAAGAAGGAATGTTATATATGTGGTGCTTGTGAGTGAGGCAGTATCATAGGAATGGAATGTGGAAAAATGTCTTGTCTTGCTTTTCCTTTTCCCATTTACTTTTGCCTGTTTGTGTCGACAGCCTTTTCCTTCCCTCAGTGGTTTAGTGGTGTTTGGAGTGTGTTTTTTCTTTCTTTCCTTCCTTCTTTCTAACTTCTTAGAGGAACTTTCAGGAAAGTCAGCTCAATTTATGCTAACAATTATCCCAGAGGGACAGGAACTAATTGCTCTAATTATTACTTGAGGGTCATATGGGGAGATTTAGAGCCTGAGGCCAGCTATAAAGGAGCAGATTAAAAATTAGCTTTCTTGAATTTGAGAGGCAGTTGATAACTCCTGGTGTTGTAATGCTCGTAACTACGAAAATCATAGAACAGGTTAAACAAATGGAACATAAATATGTTTCTATTTACCTGTTTTTTCAATGGGACAAATTAATCTCATGGTTGCATTGAGATTCTTCATTGTTTATGAAAATAATTTTTAACAGTAAGACTACTCCATGAGACCAGTAAGAAGACTAGTTCCTACCATCACTGTAGCAAGGTGATTTGGGTTATTTAAGCAGAAGCAATTGTAAGATCAGGATCAAAACCAGAAACAGGTAATAAAAGTAAAATGAACATCCACAATAGAAATCAGTTGTTACTGATGTGACAATTCAGTCATTCGCAAAAGATTTTTGCTGGAGGTCAGCAGCCATGTCCAGTACTGAAGATTTGTTTTGCTGAAGTTTTAATACCTTTAGGTTCTCAGACCTTTCTAAAGCCTTTGTAGAAGAAAATTCTTTCTAGATATTGGCATAATCTTGATTGCAAATGAAAACCTGCTTGGAGACTCCATTTTAGTATTGATACAAATACTATTAATAATTACAGGCCTAAAATAAGTCATTTGAGGGACCTCTGTTCAGCATTCAACAGTAAAACACCCTAAAACTCAAGTATCTATAAAAAAAAAGGAAAAAAAAGGATGGGGGGCGGGGGGAGGGAGAAAAAGACCTGCAGAAATAAAGCAGGTAAGAACTTGTTTTAGTTATTTCTTCTCTTCTTATTTTTCTTCCTTGTCTGGACAAGGTCTAAAGATAGGTTTACACCAGTTTGGATTAAGAGATTAAAACGCATCTTGTTTTTCATGCCAGAGTCTTCCCTTGTGTTAAGTGACAGAATGCATCCTGACCTGGCAATAGGTTTCATATGTGTAATGGGAAGGAAAATTTATCTTCCAGATTCTAATCCCTACTGTAAATCTTGTAAGCGCAAGTACTCACCAGAGCTTTTTTATATTAAGAGATAAAGAAGACTTAGCTGGTACTAGCAGGTACCAGTAAATGTAGCTTAGTTTACAGTCACCTCATTCATTGATAGTTGACTGTAATGGTGGGCACAGGGCATGAGATTCTAATGGGAAGGCAGATTGCCTGTCTTGTCAAGGTTTAGGAAATGAGTGAGAACTTAGTCAAAAGTGTAACAGAAAAGCTGTTATGTAGGTTATGTATAATCACCAGGATCTGTCAGGTGTTGATGTAGATTGTGCTCAAGCCTTCACCTCACATAAAACTGCGCTCACACCTTTAATAAGGAAGCTTGATTAAAATGCCATAAACACACAATTCCGTAGGAAAACAGAGGTTAAAGCAACAGGAGGCACTAGAGGCAGCCAATAGAAGACTATGGGGGTGTTTTCTAAAGGTTGGAAGAAATCAGGCCTGAGTAATTCCATCTTCCCCACAAACATGGAAAGCCTAGTTCAACATTTCAGTTGAAACATGCAAAACCCAAAACAACCAAAAAGATGATGTCTGTCAGAAATGCAAGTGACAGTTTCCTGTCAACAAAATGTTCCCCTAAATTTTCAGGCTTTGAGTCTTGGAGACTGGTGATGTTTGAAAATAGTCTCACTCAAAGCTTGAGCTGTTTGTTTTCGAGGAAGTATAGAAACCCAGGCAGAAAGGAACAGGGCAGACTCATCCTATCCATACTCCTTCCCCCTTTCAAAACCAGGAGCTACTCTAGCTACCTCATCCCTGATGGAGGCTTGCAAGAGCAGCTGTGACATTGAGGCAGAAGACTCCCAGTCAGAGCTTTGCAGGTTTCAATAAAACTTACTGAGTCATACTCTCTGGCTGTGCTAAATGCAAACAGTATGCATGCTCGCCCCAGGTCTGGAGCAGCAAGGCACAGAGCTGTGAGTGTCCAGTGCCTTTGAAGCATCCACAGGGGAGATTTTATTGTCCGTCCTCAGGCTTGCAGAGACAGGCAAGTGTCACCTTGAGATTTGTGTAAGATGCCGGGCACAGGAAAAATTAACAAGGTCCTTTACAAAGTAATAGTTGTGGGTTTTCAATGTTTTCTAGCTCATAAACACTAAATATTACCATAATTAGTATTGTCTTGGCAATATATAATTTAGGATTGTCTTACTTTAAAAGAATTTGTACTCTTCAACCCCCACTGTGTGCATTCGTATACATAAACACGCATACACACAAGTGGATACCAAAATTTCAGTCAAGACCTCTAGCAGCTGAAGGAAGTTAAAAAAGCACTGAACGCCTGTGCAAACTGTTCCTAAAAACCTCTGGTTTTTAGCTCTCCCATCAACTGATGCTACGGACTATCCTTTCTGTTATAAAGTCTTATCTGATGTCATATTTTCAACAGCAGATTTCTCTTACAACAGGTTCTGCGCAGAGATTAGAGGATGATACTTCTCTTTTGGTCACACAAACCCCAGGTTTTCATGCCCATATACCATAAGAAGCTGATGACCTCTTAGTGAAAGGTAGATGAACAGGACATCACAAAGGCATCTGATATTTTAGGTATCCAGTATCTTGTGTTTGTCTGAAGTGGTAAAGCAGCACCTAGGAACAACACATTCAAATGACTCTGGGCTATCTGATGTTTCTCCAGGAAGTCCTCTTGCTTGGTAGAAGATTTGATTAAAAGAAATATCTGGATGGGAAAAACCAATCCCAGGGTATCTGCTCTTTAACCTTTTTAGCTCCAGTAGTGTCAAGGAAGACTGAATTCAACAACAGAAACTGCTAAGCCCTCAACATCTTATTGTGTACTATGCCAATACCTGCAGGAATACTCTCAATAGGCGCTAATACATTTTGAGATGCTAATTGACAAAATTAATAATTAAATAGGTTCTAGTGCTTTTAACAGAATAAGCCCATGTGGGCCACCAGATTAGAAAAGATTCAGACACTGGCGGTTTCCTTTCCAGATTTGGGTCAGATTTTATTGTTAATCTAGGTAGTACAGCCTTGTAGAACAAGTTGTGTGATTCTACCTTTAAACTTCTATATGACCTTGAAAACAATTTTGCTTGATACCCATGTTCATCTGGTGTCTGTCGCTTTTGTACATACAAAAACCTCTTCAAAGCACAAGTACTCTTACAGTGAGTTTTATAGTGACTAGAAAAAAATAGTCTCTGCCTTCCATAGGTATCACTAAAAGATCCAGGAAATGTGGGGGGGAGGTGGGGGATGTACGGGGATGTACAGCCAAGCCCGTGATTTAATATTAGATAATCTGTGGTTGTATGATTCCTTTCCACATAAGAGTTGGACAACAGAAAGATGTATGACCTGCCAAACATGCTGGAGATGTGCTCTCAGCAAGAGCTTTTTTTTTGAGTTACAGAGATACCAACAGACATTTAAAAGCACATCATTCCACCCATCAGAAAAATTTGTTGCGATCACCAGCATAGTATGAGTTGCCACACAGAAAATCCTAGTTGGACTGGAGGACAGGGTGAACAGTAGCTTCAAAGTTAGTAAATTTCCAGAGAAAATTAAATTGTGCAAGGTTTAGATGGAGCTTCCATAAACACAAAACAATTCTAACACATTCCAGCTGGTCCGAGAATGCAGGCTGAATGCACACAATAACAGGATAATTTTATTTTGAGCTAGGTTTCACTCCAGCCTTTACCACAGATTTATGTGGGCTTGGCATATATGCTCCTAACCATACTTTTAACTTCAAAAGGGGATAATGAACAATTAAAGGATCCCACATTGCTGTGAGAAGACGGGGACAAAGGGTTGAGGGCAAGGTACTGAGCAGCCCTGGCTTCAGCCAGTCAGTTTCAATGGCAGTCACAAGCATGATGCTCTGCCTCTGTGGACTGAACGCGTGATATAGAAAAGAGTAGAGAAAAAGTCCACAAGCTCATGGACCTTTATTAACATGGAGCTTATGTAAATTGCACATTAAATAGGTTACAATACTTCCATTTGGCAAGAAGAGAGCCAACCATCTGGACTGATGTGATTAGCAGTGTTCATTCTAATATTCTTTGACTAAAAAGCACATAGTTTTCTGGAAACAGATATACATGAGAAAAAAATGGAGGATTTCTTTAAGCTGTATTAATAGTGGAAGTTGTGCTGTGTAATTCCAATTCATTTGGGTAATGAGGTGTACTAATTTTCAGACTCAGTCCAGTTTAGACACACAGCATGCATATGCCCCGTAATAGGAGTGTTTATTAATTATATTTAATTGTCATCATTTTTCCTAATGATAGTTGTGTTCACCTCCGTTCATTTTGTTTCTGAAATGGCGATTAGTGAGCATGGGGAACATGGATGAATAGGCAGCTGGAACTAAGGGTGGCTGCAGCAGAAAAACCGGCCCTTAGCAAGCCAGCCATCAACACAGTCACCCGGGCCATCATGCTCCAGTGGTTGAGAAAGGAAAGCTTGCCCAACCCCATTGCTGTTCTCCAGTGGCAAGCAGGCCAGTCGTACAGAAAATCTGAGTGCCTTTCATATGTGGATGTCTGCACCATAAGCACAGGCTTAATTAGAAATTTCCAATTAGCTGATTGCACATTTTTATGGGGTTAACTAGTAGTAACCTCCACATCATTCATTGCAGGGGCATTAGGGTTTATAGGCCTTAAAAATGCCACCAGCAGGTGGAGAACGAGTGACATGAATCACGTACACATGAGCACACTTGCACTCACTCTTGAGACATTGCTGTAACTTGCAGGGTTGCATTTTGTCACTAGAATGCCAATTCCCAAGTCCTTTCCAGTTGCAACTTTACATATGGTTGAAAACTGAACTTCTGGCTTAGCATCAGAAGCAGAATTGTCATCAGGTCTCTATATGAGGTTGTAGCCTGTATGTTTGGAACAGCTGTGTTAGATGGTGTTGTAGCCTCTGCACATGCTTATATCCCTCTGAGGTGTTTGTAGATTTAAATGTTCTTCCATTTCTCTGAAGGTGCACCATGTATGTTATGCCCAAGGTAGTATTTCCAAGTTCAAAATGCCATGAAATTAGTGGCAGTATTCATGTAATATTCTGTCAAGCACAAGGACCTTGAATTCTATGTACATCAGAGGAGAGCTGACAAATGCTCCGTGTATCTAAAACATCTCTCGTCTGTATGTTCTCTTGTGTTTTCTTGTACATTGTGATATAGTAAGAAATACCTCCCAATTTCATGAGATAAACCTGGAGTAGAGGGAGGATGTTGTGGAGATCTTTGTTGCAGCCCTGTCTTTCTTAGTGCTGGACTTCATAGATTCAGTACATTCATAAAACCAGTGATGAACAATGGAATTGTACATCAGCCAATGAGACAAAACCTTCTTGAAATCCAACTAGTTCTGTTGAATTTTTTCTAAACGAGCAAACATTTTCCTGTTGAGTACCTGACACAGGCCACATCGAGGCTTCTTCATTTCTGAGCCCACACAAAGTCCCTAAGTATCATTTCCTTTTCTTTTTTCAGTCATGTGTTTCTGGGAGATTTAACTCATTAAGAAGTGCTATAGACAATTTTCATGTCAGGCTGGGCATTGTTTCCTTTCCCTTCATCCTGTGGCAAATAGAAGTATCCATGACCATCTTGGATAGTGTATTTCTATTTTTGAACTCATTCTCTTTTACTTTCTGAGCATTACTGTGTCCAGTTCTGGGCTCCCTGGTATAAAAAAGACAGGGACCTCCTGGAGAGAGTCCAGAGAAGGGCTACGAAGAGGATTAGGGGCCTGGAACATCTCCCATAGGAGGATAGGCTGAGTGAACTGGGACTGTTTCGTCTCGAGAAAAGAAGACTTAGGGGGGGACCTAATTAGTGTTTATAAATATGTTAGACATGGGCTGCAGGGGGAATTGGCCATCCCCTTTTCAGTGGTCTGTGGGGACAGGACTAGGGGCAATGGCTGTGAACTGGAGCACAGGAAGTTCCGCACCAACATGCAGAAGAACTTTTTCACAGTGAGGGTGACGGAGCAGTGGAATAGGCTGCCCAGGGAGGTGGTGGAGTCTCCTTCACTGGAGTCTCGTCTGGATGCCTGTCTATGTAATATGAGATAGGGAGCCTGCTTTGGCAGGGGGGTTGGACCCAATGATCTCTCCAGGTCCCTTCCAACCCCTACGATTCTGTGATTCTGTGATCTTTTATGACAGTAGAGAAGGGACTGCATCTTACAGTGCTGCAGTTTTTCTTTGTAGGGCTTTGAGAGAAATTCTCAATGTATAGGTATAAAAATTATGTCAGATTAATAACTAGAATATGGCAGGTAGAGAGATAAATAGTTTTAAGAAAAACACTTCTTCTATCACAAAGGCTTAAGAGAGTTCTAAAAGAGATGTGTCCCTGAAAAGAGAGGGACAGTATTTGTCCCTCTGCATGCTTAGCCTGACCTACCAGACAGGACAAAGGACCACTTGTGCTAATATTGCATAATTCAACTTTCCCCTCTCGTTCAATACTTCCACATCTGTCAACCTTTACTAGCTGCACCACATTTTTCTACTGTTCCACAAACACTTGGAATCAGAAAGATGATGGTTGGAGGTGAATGTTTCACCTTCCATTTGGGACATCTTGTCCTCTTGTTACAGCCTTTTGCTGGAGTCTGAGACCATATGCCTTATCGTATGCAATTGGGAAGCTGTCACATATATCACCCAAGAAAAGCGTGATGCCCTGGGAGATCTCCAGAAACACTGTACACCCATGTTACCAGAAACCTCCAGCACGCTCCTAAAAGAGCAGCTCCACATTTCAGGAAGTAACACATTACAGAATGATTCTTCCATTAAGATTTATGCTTAAAATAGAGGAGCCACAACCTTGTGCATCAGCAGAGTTTTCATCAGCTGATTAAGCATGACAGATGAAGTAGGCTCCTGACCTTTCTGAGGCTGAGGGGGAGGGGGGAGAAAAAAAAAAAAAGGAAAGAAAAAAAAGAAGAAAAGAGAAATGGCCTCTCTTTCACCTCTATATTCAATGGTGCACTTCCTCAAACAAATAAAAAGACACTTTGCAGCTGAACAAGAGGCCATGCAGTTAGCCATGGGCCCCTGAAGCTGTTCAGTCAAGAAGGAACATGATACTATATGATTTTTCTGTTCATTGCTCCTGGGGTGGGCCATTGCTTCTAAGTGAAGAATAATAGCTGTCAATTACGTTCAGATCACCGTAAGGGCCCTGGCATTCTTAGGCAATCTGTTATTAAACCGTTAACTTTCTCATGTCTACCTTGTTACTTTAAACACACATACCAGACTGACTTTAAATATACACAATGAAAACAGTAATAAATCTTCCCTAACACTGGGAACTTAATTTGCTGAGAGCAATCAAAATCTTGGATGTACGCACAGCCCTTAATTTCTAATTAATTTTTTTAACTTTATGAAGAGTTCTACATGTGTAAGTTGCTTTCATTGAAGTCAGGTAGTCACACCCTATGAAATGATACTGTTGTGGAAGTCTTCTGGATCTGGGCATGACTGGTTAAGAGGACATGAGCTAAAACCCGAGTAGAAGGAATTGTACTGATTTCTGAGGATTTTTTTTTTTATAGGTAGGGGATTGAAAACACAAAAAAATATATTTCTCATGTATATACTCATTTTTAATTTGATTTGGTCTACAGTAACGTTTAAAGAGTTATATAGAATTTGGTGCACTTGCGACAGCACATGTAGCATACCTTATCATTACTGAATTTGCCTTAATCTCTTAATATAGTTTAGTTGCAATCCTGTTATTTAAGCATTGCTAAATATGATAATTGAGATTAGATCCTTTTCTACAAGCTTTATTCTAGTTCAAGTAGGAATTAGTTCAAGGAAGTCCTATGTGCAAAGTTATGAAGTAAATTACTCTAGATCATTATAATAATTTCTTCAGAGTTTGTAATATAAAAATTTATTAATACATGTCTGCTTTTTCTTACACTTAAAGAAGCAGTACTTAATTAGAGTTTTATGTTACTGCGAAGTATTCATCTACTTTATAACCTTCATAAACTAGTTGTTTAAAACTAGACATTACGACCTTTGTCATGTCACCTTCTTCCTTTCTTGCATGCAGAGGAAGTGATCTGGATACATTGGTCCTGATTTTCATTTAGATTCAAATGTGTTTTCAGAAAAAAGTCTGATATCATATGCATTCTGAATTTTTGCTAGAAATTACAACACAAAGTGAAAATATTGTTGCTTAGGCTGAAAATGCTCACCTCTATAGGTTTCCTAATCCTTTGCGAACTCCATAGCATAAATCCAGCTGTCAAAGTTCTCAAGTTCACCAGCTCTTTCTTCGGCAGGAGCAGCTTTTCTGGTGGCAGGTACCCTCCAAAGCCTCTGATCGTCATGGAGGAAAAGTAAGCCTTCAGAAAGAGAAAACCAACTCATGAATATTTTATCAAGACAAACTTTGATTCAAACTTTGAAGTCCTGGAGAACTGGCATAGAATGAAGCAGGACAGCTACATGTTTACACTGTTTCATGAATTACCTTTCGCTACTTCCCAAATCAATGCAGGGGTTTTGTCACAATGTGCTTGTTCAGGGTAGGGATTTGAACATAAATACATGCTTCATTTTCTTTCCCTTCTTCTCCAAAAGACTTTAGAAAATCCCCAATCATCCCAAAGAAGAGTGAAAAATACAGGAATACGTCTCAAGGGTTTTACTAGATGTGAACAGTGTTTCCTATGCAGTTCCACATTCAATTTTAGGCAGATGGCAATCTGGAATTGTTCATCTCTGTGAAGGCTCCTATCTGAGACAGCTGGATTAGGAGTGTATTTACTCTGAGCTTTTCTGGAGGCAATGAAAAAACAAGTCACGAGCAGAATAGAGTACATGCAAGAGCCAATACCACTCCAGTGCTTACATTGATTGAACACAGGAAGAATAAGAAACTAGGTTTGTGCTTTCCTTAAGGGATCCTGTGGTCCATTTCTCAGGACAAGTCAGCCCTTACTCTTGTTCTTCACTCACTCCAGAGAAGCAGTGTCATCTACTATTTATTTAGTAGGAAAGTAAGCTCCTGCCTAACCAGGTAAACAAAATACATTTACTCTTTGTCAGTTGATGTCAAGATCTATTAAAAAATACAATAATTTGGGTAAATATTTTCATGGGTTTTATACATGCTGATTTATTCTATTAAGCAGAGTTTTCCAGGCTGTTTAATTTTATATACAATAAATTAATCTGGAAAGTCAAAAAGTACACATAATTGTTGCCAGGTCTGCAGTTGATAAATAGAAATAGGATTTTTTCATTTGCAAAATGTTTACCCTCCTGTGAAGGGTACAAAATGGAGGGGGAAAAAAAAAAGTTTTTCAATGGAATGGAAATGACATAATTTTAAAAAACCACGTGGTATAACACTATTTGACTGAGATGTTTAAATTCAGTTTACTGAACTGAACCACCATGTTTCACTTCAGCTCCCTTAAAATATTCATTGTACTTGGACTAGTTACTGCAGTATCTGTTATTCTTCATGTTCTATTTTCTACCACAAATCTCCAGATATTCCAAGATATCTGAAATAAAACTTTGAGAAGGGAACTTAGCAGGTCAGTAGAACATAAACAGAAGTAAAACCAGACAAGAATTAAATGTTGCAGTTGCAATTCAGATTGCCTTATCCTAAAATATTTTGTTAGTTTTCCTTGACAAGAATCTCAAAATTTTTGCAAAGCCAGAATTTTCCCAAAAGAGTTCCTGTCCGTGCCGTATGTAAATCTGAAGCCAGAGAGACAAACCTAAGGAGAAAGTAAAATGGCTGGGATAGCATCTTACTAACCTCTTAGCCACCCTGTTCACAAAAGAAATAGACTGAGTGGTTGGTTTTGAGACTCATATTGTGCAGGGATTCACCCAGGTATGCCTTTTTTTTCCAGTGATCAGAGTTTCGGAGTATTACAGGCTTTAAGGCACCCTCATCAAAGCCTGTTGTTTGCAGAGGTCTCAAGTATTGAGTGATGTTTTTTACTGTCCAGGAAAGTCAAAGGTCAGAGTCACAGTTGGAGGCTTAGCCTGATGACAATGCTTTTGACAGTATGGGAATGGGCTGACTAGCAAATAGGAACATTGTGTCTATTCTCAACTTAAAAAAAGTTGTAATTCTGTCTCAGATGTTTGTAAAATAGGAATAATTGATTGTACTACAAATATGTTCTCTATCAGAGGCAACCTGGATTCATGGAGTCACTTCTGGTAAAGAAATATTCTCCACAGCATAATTTTTCTCCTCCTCATAGCTGTGACAACCCAAAGGAAAGATCAGCATGCTCCCATCTTTCTTCAGAGACACTCAGCAAGTAGCTGCTCATACCTGAAGAAACACTGAAAACCTCTCTGTAGGACCTCATGTTAAAAGCTTTCTTTTCTTTTAGCAGAAACAGACCAACCTCACTAAGCAGTCTGATAAAAACTGATACTGTTTAAAGCAAGAACTTCCCCCTCCAAAAGAAGTATCTCCTACTGCCTTCCCGTCAGAGAGAAACCATCCTTTCCTGCTGGGTTACCCAGTGAACTTTCCCTGCCTGATCTTCATTGTCAGAAAGGAGAGGAATAAAGAATTTCTCACGACAGGACACAGCTGATTTCTCCTTGCTTACACCAGTTTACATCTACACCATCACGTGAAATTACATACGTTCTGAATTGCTTTTCAGGAGAAATGAAACAGCCTTTTCCTCTCCTCTTCCCCTCATATCAACCACCAAAAGGAGCTGAGCACACTTTCTGTATTCTGGGCATCTCCTCATGGGAGATGACCTTTCTTATTGCTACTTCCAGCTCAAGTGTCTTCTGCATTATCAACATGAAAGAATTCTTAAGCCCTAGATGATTAAGTAATTTGTTCCCCATTTGACTGCAGACTTCCTGTGGGACATTAGACAAGTCATGGATTCTTTCTTTGCTCCAGTTTCCCATCTATGGAAGGAGATAATTGTACTTGCCCCTCTCAGAGGCTTTAAAGACTGTGAGGCACCCAGGTACTGCAGCAACAGAGGTCACACCAACCCCTAACCTATTCATTTAGGGACATAAAGAGTCCCCAGTTTGGAACAGGTAGAGCAGAGAATCTGACCCTCTATCAGCACAATCATAACAGGAAGAAATAAAGCCAGCTGGTACATGAGTTTCTTCAGTGGTTCTAGAAATCAGCAAAGAGCTACTTCATATATGCCCATTTCAGACAAACTTGAAGAATCCATTTTCTGATCATGGACAAATGATCTGGTCAATAAGCCTTCATGTTCATGATTATTTCTACCATGAGGCCACAAATACTATACAGAATTAGTCCAAAGGAAGCAGTGTTCATCCCATCAGAATTCTCTGCTTAACATATTCGATTAAAGGGAGAAAAAAGTAATAATTACATTGCCTGCCAGGTACAAAAACAGGAAAGTTTGAATGCAAACAAGAACATTTGTTATCAGTTAACGACTGTAACTATTTGCTGTTCATCACTCTTCTGCCTCTCATGGAAGTTTCAGGCATATGATGAGAGAATCTAAATGACTCCAGAAACTTTTAACGATCTGTCACATACTGCAAGTGTGAACATTCAAAATGATCAATGTTTGAACATGCCGTGTGATGGTAATTGACACAACAAGAAAAGCTTTTACCCATACTGAATAATGAAAAATAATCAATATATTGGCAGGACTGATTCACTGCTGATTCACAGACAAGAAAAAAAGCCATATTCCTTGAATCATTTACTTACCATGACTAGTTCCATTATATCAAACTTTAATGCTGCAACAGCACTTTATAATTTCCATCAAGTATTTAGTGAAAGTTTACAACGTAGTTAAGGTGCTGACATGTGTGCCTTAAGAAACAAAGCCCAATGCCTAATTTCCACACTACAGTCACAAATCCCATCTTCCAGCTGGTACAGCGCATGTAGGTATAGAAACAACATGTCAAAAAGCAACAGTTTTCAATGCAGTACAAGAGACTGGTGTGACTATGCAGCCTGTATAACTATCTTTAATGTTGGATTTCCTTGATTTATTAAAAGTTCAGGGAAGACGAATAGCACATTTCACTAAATTGCATGTTAAAATATATAGTTGGCCATACACAGCACAGATATTTGACAGAACATATTTGTTATAAAACATGAGCTTGTCTGTGGTTTCCTTACTTTCAGGTGTTCTGTTTTTCCTCCTTGCTGACCATTTTGACATTTCTCTCAGCTTTCTCCAGATTAAACATCACATGTAACCTCATAGGCAGTGTTTGGTACCATCTAGGTAAACTATCTTTTATGCATCTTTTTCATGGATACATCACTGGTTAAACAATTTCTTGTAAAAGTAGTTCCTTTCCCCTCTTCCTTTGCACTGTTGTATTTTCAGCACAATCCATTTCCTAATCACTGTTGTCATTTATCTCTTCGTTTTACCTTGTCACCTACTTAATTCCACTAGAGGCATTTCTAACATCTCTGTCTAATAATCTCCACTAACAATGCAGAACACTATTAGCATAATAAGCATTTCCCATCTGCACAAATGAGACTCCTTCTCATCAGTCTGAAAACTAACTACTGTACATAAAAATAGCTGGGAATCATTAGAATTAAAGAGAGCACACATTCCTCTGCAAACAAGCTTCTTCCCTCTCCCCTCTTGGTGGTAACAACTTCAACTGTCTTCGTAATAGTAATGTATTGAAGTCCAAGATTGAGCACAAAGTCCCAGGTATACATACTGTTCAATGTTATTATGATCCCTTACATAGTCTGGAGCAAGGATAAGCTGCCAACAGTGCCCAAACTCATTTTAGGCGTTTCACGCAAACTACAGGCTCCTCTCAGTGAGCAGTGTGAAGAGCCACGCTGTTTCATGTGAACACAGTTTGGCTGTATGGACCATACATACCTCTATCTCACATCCCCGAGTATGACTCAAACCCTACAGCCTTGAAGAGAGACTTGCCAGGGAAGTCTGGACCTACCTTCTCTTCTGCATGGATACCTGCAAAGTTCAGCAAAGTTTAAATAAAATGAGGTGGCATATTTTTGCACTTAGCCTTTTTAGAAGCTTTTTCATCAAAAGTAGAGGCATAGGTGTTGGTAGACCCTTGTAATAGTGCTCTATAAGCCAAATTAATTCCTTCCTCACAGCATCAGCCATTGCTGGTCCAGTATCATCTTAAATTTACCCTCACCTTTAATTTGGCAAAGTCCATGAGCTGCACAGTTACTTCTCCAGTCAGTACTGCACTGGATTGCCTCACTCCCATTGCTTTGGGAGGACCTTCAGTGCTTGGTGGAACAAGTGAGATCATTTTAATGAGCTTTAGAAGATCTTACTTGACCATTTTGAAGTGATTGTTTTTGATGGAATAGAATTTATTTTCTAATTATATAAAAGCAAGAAATCTCAGGAAAGTTGTACATTGTTTGAAAATAGAAAAGTCTTTGCCTATACTGGTACACTAGGACTGGATAATGCAGGCAAGTCCTGACGTGTGTTCACCTCTACAGGTTTTGTCTACTAACTGGAGAAGACCGGGCCTAACTGAAGAAAGATTGTATGCAGGGATCTATTGCCAGTCAGGGTGAGACCACCCTGCTGTATGGTAGACACTTCAGCCATAGCCACACCATGCCAGTTGACCAAAGCAGGGGCCTTGGCCTGTTTTATTTGCTAATACTGATGTCACTAAAGGCCTGCAAAACCCTGAGCACATCTGTATTTTGTCTGAGAAGTGGTCCTGATATTTCTGGTGCCCAGGGTGCAGGTAACAGAGACAAGATGTGGCCTGCTCTGCCCCCACCATACGATGCTATTCAGCTCAGGAGACATTGCAATTCATCTAATCATGAGAAGTGTCACTACACAATATCTGTAGATTATTAAGATACTAGAAAACATGATTGTTGATAAATTAGAGTTTTGTGTCGTATGCCCATATTTTTAGACTGAAAGAACAAATTTTAACTAGAGTGACTTCAAGCAGTACGTGGAAAACACAAGAATTTAAATCAGGAATTGGAAAATGCTAAGCAGCTTTCATCTACTTTAATTAGAGATAATGTTTTTCTTAATCATAAAATTGAATTTATGGAAATCAATTTAAAAGTGTTATTTTTTTTTAATACTGAGAGAAAAATAATTTTCTTCTATATATAAAGCTCTTTACCTGGCTACAAAACCTAAAAGCAAATGTCTTCACTAGTATGTTCTGACCCACATCGCAGGTTGGAAATACCTGAATAATCTTATTCCTAACAAAACCCAACCAACCAAACAAAAAACCCTATTAAATAACAAGGACCAATCAATTACTTGTTAGTATCAATTAGTATCAATTGTCAATTCATAGATTGGTTGTCATCAGATTTAAACATAAACACAAAACCTGAGATCTCTCTACATCCACTTATCTACAACATGTGATGAAAAATAATTTTTCCATAAAATATAAAACAAAGACTACCATGTAGGTTGTTGAAATTATACTTCAAGCCCCATGTCCTTATTGTTTTGCTTATAGGCAGATTAAAATACTTATTTCACATTACTTGAACTCTAAGATACTGAAGAAAATGTTTTGGTTTCTACAGGAACAGTTTGTAGAAACATTTCCAGTTTTTAGACGCATTGTCCTTATAGTGTACCTGTTGTGTTTGCACTTATGTGCACAACCACACTGAGAATATCTGTTATTTTTGTGAGACTAGTGAGAGTACTTTGATTAAGAAATGTGTTGTGTGCCTGTGTGTGTACGTCCATTTCTCTTGAATTCAGACAACCATTTTCTTTTTCACTGGTTTTGCTTTTCAAGTATCGAGTGATTTGGATGGTGGGTCAAAGCTCTGCTCCATGTAATAACACTTACTCATATGCTTACTCAACACTTAACTCTAGTTGCAAGAGAGACAACTGGTTGGCCAAATAAAGCCAATGCGACTCTTTAAAATACTTTAAAGTGTTTGTAAAAACACTTAATGTGCTTTTTTTCTTTTGTGCCACCCTGATAGAGACATATAATGGAATTATAAAAATATTCTAAGACTCAGTGGCATAAATCTTCTAAAAATATTCTTATTAAATAGCTACTGATACTGAATGTTGTCCTCACTTGTATCCCCTTTCATTTCCTATACTGCCTGCCTAATGGAACTATACTGAACACTGCTACTATAAAACATAGACTTTTACTAGAGTAAAATATTCAGCTTTGTATCTTTCACATATAATAATGTATGTTACATGCACGTGTCTATATCTCACATATGTAAACAATATTTGCGTATCTGTATGTACGTATAATTTTTCGTCATCTATTACCATCCCATATGGTATGGAGTTTAATTTTCATGGTGGTTTACTTTGAAAAATCACCAATTCCAAGATTCTGGGTAGCTAGATATATAGAACAAGTAGATGTCTAAGGAATTATGAAAAAGATCTGTAAACTAAACTAGGCAATGTGACAAATTCTCTGGAAAAATGCAGGATTCAACATGTTGTGTGGTGCTTTGTATTTCAACATTATCTTCTCTATAGATTGCTAATGTTTGTTTACATATTAGGGATTTTTTTTAGTTATATGTGCCTGAAATGGGAGAAGATTTTTCACAGTAGACCTCCACCCCCTCGTTTACAATCACTGAGATGGAATGTGGAGATACTGACTTCAGTGATATTTGGATCAGGCCCTCAGACTGTAATCGGACACGACGAGATCTCTGCTAAAAAAGTTCCTTAAGGCAAATGATGCACTTCAGAGGACACGACCTAAATACAGCTTGTAGGGCTTTTAGGAAAACAGAAGTTCAGATAAGAGAGCTTCTAAGACACATGCCTTTCTTCTTCCTGAACAATGTGAACATTTAATTTTTCCTACACATCTCCTCCTCTTCTACTGCCTGTCAGATAAAAAAAGGCTCACAGATGGTTTTGTGGGAGAGATAAAAGACCCTCTTTTAACCTCTACCCCACCCCCCAAATAACAGCATATCCAATGCGAATTTATCAGAAGCCTTCTGTGAGTTTCAAAACTTTTGCCAAGTCCATATTTTCTGTTTTACCAAAAATCTAATTTCAGATTTCATTCTTTTAATTAACAGATCACAGATACTACTTTAATTAATTATGCTCTACCAAATTAAATCAGCTAAATGTGGGTGCTTGCTTTTTCAGCTGAGCTCGGTTGGAATTACACTATCAGCACAAATGTTCACTGATGGAGAGGACTTGTCTGCTCCTATGACGAATGGGATCATTCTTTAGAGCACTGAGTCAGGTTTAGCTGACCAGATCTCTTCTAGGCTTACACAAGGGCAGAATAGTTTCCCTAATGAATTCCAGAGATAAGTGCCTAATCCAGCTCCATTAAATACAAACTTTTACCATTGACTTCAACCAGAAGTTGAAACTGGTTTCAAGCTCCCCCACAAGCATCTTTCCCATCCAGTGTGTGTACCCTGTCCTTCAAGAAAACAGAACAGATGTCAAGTTCAAAATCCTGAAGACCTTCCCCTAGATTTCAGCAATATACAGTATTACCATGTTGTACCTCATAAAATACAGAGAGCTCATCCTTCCTTCCAGACTTCCCTCCATGCATGTTCTTCACATTCTACCAGAGCCAGGCCAATGTGTGGAATTCAATACATAGTAAGTCAGAAGTGCCTTCTTTTCATGACCTAATGAAAATATTAACATTTTTAATTATTATTTTGTGCTCATTTATCGCACTCTTTACGTGAAACTCCCAACTACGTGTCTTAGAATAAGGCCCAAAAATCAGAAGAAAAGGGAATCCTAAACTAAGCAAGAATGTCAACAGTTGAAATAATTCTTGACTCACAGCAAATTAATACAACAGCATGAGAGCATGTCAGTTCAGACAGAAGTTCTGCAGTTGAGAACAAGAACAGAACCATAGTGTACTAAAAGCAGTTTAGGTTGGAAGAGACCTCTAGTTCAAGCTCTAGTCCAAGTCTTCCTGTTCCCAGCAGGGCAGGACAGATCAAATTGATCAGGACCTTGTCTTTTTGAATCTCCAAGGAAAGAAACATGACAGCCTTTTGACGGAAAATGAGCTTTCTTAGGACCATATGGCTATTGACTGAACCACAGTGGAAGAATCTAGGACATTGGTGATATCTTTGATATCACCTTCTTTACATGTGGCCCATCACAGTCTTTTTTATCATTTGATATTTTGTCCAAAAGATTACCAGGTCTGTGGCATGCTGAGTGCATCAAATAGATCTTTTATGAAGTCAGCTGCACTACACATCTATTGACTGCACTTACAGCAACTGGACCTCATGACCCATATAGTCTCCTGCAGATCTCTGTTCCTAGCTGAATCTGTAAATATTAACTGCACACCACTTGCATGAATGACAGCTTGTTTTTCATAGTCTACAACAGCATATTTTTGCATGTGAAATTACCTGCTTGTGACAGCACAGGCATGTTTTGCATGCATATTTTATGACAGTTGCCTTTGAAAGATGGTCTTTGGATAACCTATAGAGTCCTCCTGGAAATCCACATAAATGACTTCTGCTCCAAGGATAAATATATGCAAATGAAATAAAGAGGTCCCACCCTTCCTACAAAAATTTGGGCTTCACACAGGTCAATACAAAAGATGCATTTTGAGTACCTGCCTATTGGAGAAACCACACAAAAAATTGAGTGGTACACTCCTCCTGTCAGCCCATTCTTTATGTAGGCTTGTGAGAGACAGAACTGTAAAGATTGTCCAATCCTTCAGCAGCAATCAAGAGTTGAGAGGATTAGACCACACCTAATTTGCAGATTTGTTTTCATCCACAGTTCCATTCTCTGCTATGAAATATTTAGACTGCTAAGGAATTGAGAAACAGTGTAAAAGAAGAATGTGCAATATATTAAGGAAGATAAATTAAGGGGAAGTTACAGAGTAAGCATAGTATTTAGCAAGACATATGCCCTGGGCTGCTTAACCTGCTCCCCAGGCTCCCATTTCAATATGACTTTGTAAGCACTGCTGACTCTTTTGTTTTACTGTGGACCATGTAGATTGTAAATGGGAATGGATGGGATGGAAGAACACAGTATCAAGAGGAAAGCAATAAAAGAAAACATATAGTTACTTGCATTCCTCAGCTCCACACTGAGATCTCCATAGCTTCTGAATTTTGTGTTATGTAATTTTGTGCTATTCTGAATGTTATGTCAAGTTTCCTAAGAACTCTGTCAGAATCTGCCTGCCAAGCAAATAAGGGAAGTATGGCATGACCAGGATTGTCCTTAATGACTACAGCATTACAGACATTCGCTACCTGACAACAGTCATAGCCCTGAAGTAATACACAAAATAGTTGGGTTTGATTCCTTCATGAACAAATAGGTGGCCAGGAACAAGTCACCCAAGCCTTACACTACTGAGTTCTGCACCTGCAAGATAACAATACCTCACTGAGAACTGTAAAGAAAGAAATGATTAAAATGAAAGTTCTCTTTTACTTTTTTTTTACAGGGGAAAAAGTAAGGTATGGTTGAAAGATGTCCTTGACCCCAAGTAAAAGTTAAAAGAACAGGAAAAGGTTTTTTACGTGAAAGATAAACACTGTGAATAACATTTCTCCACAGCTTTCTACCATCACACTGAACATACCTTTCATACTCTTAACAACTTTGTGGTGACAGGCAAGCCTTGCAATTATCTGCCCAGGGAGCAGATTCTCAGCACCCTTCCCCAGTGACCTCCTAAGGGGCCCTTGTATGTGCCACCACTCTCAGCAGAAAGGAAAGGGAAAATGAAGTATAGGGTAAGCCTTCAGCAGACCTTTGATTTGGTATCCAAACACAGCAATTCCCTAGCATGTCTCAGCTGCAGGAAAGTGGTTTCTACAATCTGAGATACAGGAGTGGGGAAAAAGAAAGCGCTCTCTTCACAGAGATAACAACCTGCACTTGCACAGACAGATGAGTTGTAAATAGACCCACTGACTCCTGTGAGATTGTGGAGATGACTGAGGTTTCCAGAGACCTCCTAGCCTGTCTACATGATGTGGGATCCAATATTTTATGCTGACTAAACTATTTATGAGCATCCTGATAATGCTTGTACTCCAGAAGCACTGACTTTACTGCCTTCATGGACCAATCCAAAATCTACCAAGTAAATGAAATATATCTGTTTTGATGTGAATGCTAATAGCACTGAGACTACAGAGAAGACAAAGAGAGGATGGCTACCACCACTCTGTAACACTTCTGTGGCAATGCTATGTTAAACTTAGCATGCATTGCCATTTTCATAGTTCTGGGTACTAAATGCAGTTCTATTTCTATAATTAAGACTTTTAAATACATTCATCACCTTATGATTTTTGACCAAAAGCCATTTGTTCAGATACTTTACAAATGTTCATGGTACACCTTCTCAGGAACAAGATCAAAGTAAGTTCATATTCAACATAGGAAATACTTAATGTCGCACATACATGTTCCAAACATGATTGTGCTCTGCTCCAACTCCTTTTAATGCAAATTTAACCTCAGATGGATCTGTTAGAACAATATGTAAACCCTGCACTGATACTGTAATTCTGAAGACTTACAAGAAAAACTGTGGGGAAAAAATGTTTCGTTTTGGAGGAAAAATGGGAAAGGGGAGGAATCAAAATCAAGGTTTGCTACAATATTCCTGCAGCAATTTTTCTAACTATATGAAAGTCCGGAAAGATATTTAGCTTTCTCTCCCTGTTATAACAGGCTAGTTTAGCCATTTGATTCATAATCTCTGAAATATCTGTTCCTTATTACCTTCTGATCCTTAGTCATTATCTTAGAATCATAGAATCATAGGGGTTGGAAGTGACCTCAAGAGATCATCAGGTCCAACCCATAAAAAATTATAAAATTATAAAAGTATGAAATAAAGCTGAATTAGGAAAAAATATAGAGACATAAAAATAATCAGTGTTCTTTAATGAGGGCTGAAATTATTCTTCAATTGTTTCCAAATTTAATAAGACTCAGAAAAAGCCTTCATGATTCCTATTTTTAAAAAAAAGGGAAAAATAAGGCATGTAAAAAGACTTCATTTATTTCTCAAGGATTTTTGATAGATTTATTATTCTAAAATAGAAATGCCAGTATACTTTTCAGAAATCTTTGGTTTCTGACAAAGAGATGCTGTATCTTTTATTGACATATCTACTGTTTTAAACTACCATCTGAAATTTATAACACCCAAGATTTAGTTTGTAACATCATTATATCATCCAAAGGAATTGTATAATGTGAATTAGCTTATTCTAGGTCTCCAGTAAAATGGAAACATGGACATGAACAAATCCAGCAAAAGACAACGAAATAATTAAAGGACTGAACGATCTGACTGCATCTGTTTAGCCTGGAGTAGAAAAGGCTCATGGGAATCAATTTGTGTAAGTACTTGATGGGTGGGGAGTAAAGAAGACAGAGCCAAAGAATTCTCATTGGTACCCACTGAAAGGTCAAGAGGGAACTCACACAAACTGAAAGGCAAGAAATTCCATTTATAAGTACAGAAAAAGACATTCATTACAGTGATGTTCTCCAAACACTGGAGCAGATTTACTAGCAAGACTGGGGAGTTTCTATCTTTGGAGATATTCAAAACACATCTGGGCACAGTCCTGAGCAACCTGCCCTAGTTGACCTTGCATTGAACAAAGGTGTTAAACACAACACTCTCCAGGGGTCACTTTCAACATTCTATGATTCTGTGAAAATCTGAAGTCCATAGACTAAAAGGTCCAAAGAGATTTCAGTCACAATAGTTCTTTCTATCAATAAGGCTGATGAGACAGAAATCTGTTTGCTGTTGAAATCCCAAAACGTTTGAGAATAGAATGCACCGCTGGAAGTAATCTAGTCCAAGGTCCTCAAGCAGGGCCACATAGAACCAATTGCCCAGGACCACGGGCAGATGACTTTTGAATATCTCTAAGGAGAGAGACTCTACAACCCCTCTGTGCAATATATACCGGTGCTCGGTCACCCTCACAATAACAGTGTTCGGTGTTTGCTGACTTTCAGATGGCACCTCCTGTGTTTCAGTTTGTGTCCATTGCCTCTGCTCTTGTTACTGGGAACCACTGAAAAGAGCCTGTCTCCATCCTCTTTGCACCCTTCTTTCAGGTATTTCCATACATGGATTAAATGTACCTCCCCAGGCCTTCTCTTTTCCTGGCTGACCAGTCCCAGCTCTCTCAGCTTTTCTCATAGGAGAGGTGAATCAATCAGACCCATCATCACCTTTGTGGCATTTCATCAGATTCTCTCCAGTATTTCCATGTTATCCCTATACTGGTGAACCCAGAACTGGACACAACACTTTAGGTGTGGTCTCAGCAGCACTTAATAAAGGGCAAGGATCACTCATGTCCCTCCAAATGCAAAATGGGAGACTAAAGCTGACATTCTGGTTCATGTTCAACTTGGGGTTACCCCTCCCCAGTTGCAGGACTTCATTCACACCTCTTGTTGAACTTCATGAATTTCGTGTCAGCCTATTATTCCAAGTGATATTTTCAGCTGAAGATACCTCCAAGAACAGCTAAAAGAGACCATGATTCATTATGATTATGATTAGATAAGCCCTCAATTTATATACAAATGTTTTATGTTTGGGAAATATAAACTCTTCTACAGAAAAAGTATATGTAAATAGGTAAATGGAGGAAAGAGATCCAATTTTTCTTTTTCAGATACAGACAAATAAAATTAGGAAACATTTACTGAATCTAAAATGCATCAGCTTCTTAATTGTATTGCAGATGTCACTAAACAGATTTACTTTAATACAAAGCAGAAATTATAAATAAATACTAAAGGCCACATCAGATAAGGTTTCACATCCAGCCTCCAACCCAACCATGGACAAGATAGACCCAAAGCAGTTATCCACAATTTATGAAGTCTGACTTCTTCTGGTGTTCCTCTCCTATATAGATAATCTACTTGCATTAGATAAGCTTTTTAGCTCTTTTTTCTTTGTCCTCTTTCAGGTTGCCTGTTTTCATGAACCTTGCAGAAATATAATGCTATTGAAATCTCTATTTCTCAGTCAGATATGACCTAAAAATAATAATATGATCAAATGTTAATGTATGAAGTATAGTCATACTTAAAACACATTCATAAGCACAAGGTAATGATCCAAAGATACTCTGAATGCCAACTCCTTAAAGTACAGTCCAGAGCAATGGTGTGTATAAGGTTTTCCCAGAAAGTGCTATAGAGGTAAAGAAAACATTCTTGCTTACTAATTCAAGCTGACAGTACAAAAAATAGCGCTCTCTGTAATCTGTTGCAGCAATGATGTAAGCCAAGTAACACTAAACATGCTTTAGTTGTAAGTAGTTGTGTTTCACAGCACTACAGCTAACTTAGGGAAATCCACCACATTGATTTAATCATGCTAATAAAGCATCCGGGCAATGTTGATGTAAATATAATCTTTGTTCAGGGCTAAGGTTTACTTACAATGGTTGAAGATAGAGCTGATTACTGATTTTTAGGAAAAACAAAAGTATGTAGCAATCACTAACATTCATTCCCCCCTGCTCAGTCAGAATACAAACAGGCTGACCTAAAAGGCAAGAAAGATACTGAAGTTTATCCTGTGTGCTGCAGGACTCCTGACTTATGATATCTGTTAGTAGCAATTAATACTGGGATCATCTGCTTCCTGACAGTCTCTGGCTGTTAGGAATTTTTGGTATTAATATACATTTTAAAGGTTGAAAAGTCATGCAATAGGTGCACATTTGATAAATGTGTGGATATATATTTTAAAAAGGAGTGGAAAATCCTAGCAAAGTGAGAATGTACAAAAAAGCAGAACAAAGGAAACTGCATCTTTCACTGTGTTCTCTATTTCTGCCATCTTTATTCATCCCTACTCGGTTTTCCAGACCCAGTTCATGATTTGCCAGAGAGAGATGATATCAATAGTTTGTGTGCTTATAGAGACTTAAAAAGGATGAAGATTTGGACTCCAGAAAGACAAATCACAACAATTATTCAAAGGAAACTATTACATGGTTATAAAGATATGTCTAAAACATAACCAGCTTGTAAAAATAGAGTTCTTATTTAATTAAAAAGCATTTCTATGCTTAAATGTCTTACTCAATTTCTGTATGTTACTCAATTATTCTATTTGTACTGTATTTTGTATCTATTTCTTTAAACCTAAACAATTGTGTGCTATTACTGATACCAAATTTTAAAAGAACAATTATTTAGCGAAAGGAAAACGGATGTTGGGATGTTGTCCCTTTAGTTTTATATGCCTTCTTGTAATATTGCTTTGTCAAAAAAAAACCCAAAACAAGCAAACAAACAAACAAACAAAAAAACCAAACCCCACACACAAAAAGACAAAGTGCAAAGAAACAAGACAGCAAAGTGGCCTAAGATTTCTCTTCATCTGTGTGTGATTGAGGGAACTCAAAGAAGGGCAAGGTTCTGCTTTGGTTTTACACCAATGGGATTTGCGAATTGCAAGTCTGTTTAAAAAGAGAAAGCTAAAAGCACCCCTATATGGATTTAAACGGCACTCTCATCTGTTCTACTGAAATACACCTTTCCTACCACTGTGATTTTGATCTCCTGCTGTTCTCCAATTAAACTATGAACAAGTAAAAGGAATACAATGTATTTGCATGTGAAATGCAGCATAGTAACAAACAGAGCTTTTTTAAGAAAAGATTAATTTGTGAAGATCAATGTGTATCTGTACTGTAGAGCAAAGATTCCTTTATTCTTCTTAATTGAGAAAGCAAAGTGCTGGGAGCTCTCTTTCCTTAATGAAAGAGCTCTAGAATGATTTGTCACCCACCTGGGACTTTGAGTTGCACAGTAAATGCAAGGTAGAGAAATAATGCCTGTGACAGAAATGGCTTAAAGAACTTCTGAGAGAAACGACAAGTCCAGAAGTTAGAAAATATGGGTTATATTCTTGGCTTTATTGTCTACTTAGTGTGGAACAAAAAATGCAGTTTGATATTTGTGTCTTAGTTCTACCTGTTAAATACAGATTTTCTTTGTTCTGCAAGCTGCATTGTTCTAAAAGTGCAGGAAGAACTTAGTTATTATTTCAGCAGTTTACGTAAAAGTTGCACTTTTCTTAATACATGCCTGCTTTGTTTCACCAGTTTAACTTTTACATCCACAGAGCTGAGAAAGGTAGAAAGAAGCATGTGGAAATAATACCCTTGTTACAGGACAACAAAACTAAGCTTCAGGGAAGTGGGGTAATAGTCAGGCAGTCAAAAATGGCAGCTGGTATCCAATAAACACCCTGATACATTAGATCATATCCCTGTCATATAATAATAACGTAGCTCCGACACAAGTTAATGCAGAAAGGAAGATTCCATCTCACCAGTCCTGTTTTCTTTTGGATAAAATAACTATCTAGGCTTTCAGTGTTCCAGTTCACCAGAAAACAAATCTACTTCAAAACCCAGGATATTTGCACAAAGAATTTAAAGCAACACTGGAAAGCAGCACATTATTTAAGGTTCCCAAAAAGCTGTGAGCCAAAAGGAAGTTGTTAAGACATTATATGGGCTGGGGGGTCCCCACTGGGGGGTCTGGCAGGCCAGGGCCTGGCAGGCAGGGCCCATCCCAGCCAGGAGCCCAACAGTGGAGGCACACAAGGGCAGCCCCAGGTCCAGCCACTGGGCACCTCCCTGGGGACAGGCTGGTCAGGGATGTGGGCGCAGCTCAGTTGGCAGGGCTTTGGGAGCTGGAGACCAGCCCTGCTGAGGCATTGCTGGGGCAGGGACTGATGGCCCTGAGGGGCTTACTCGGGGTCTTGGGCCACAGGCAGGCTGGGGGAAGCCCCAGGGGATGGTCAGTCAATGCTGACCTTGAGACCCTAGCAGGAACATGGGATGCAAGGTAGATTGCTGTGAGCACTGTGCTGGCAGAAAGCTGTGCTGAAATACACAGGTGAATTTTTCCTTATCAGCCCTGTTTATTGGATGCAACCCATCGGTAATTTCAACCTCTCTGCCTTAGCATTTCAGAGTGCACATTGCTGTTATATTTGTTGTTCGTGAGTGAGATAATACAGGTCTCTGCTACCTTTTCCCACAGGCTTGTTAGATGTTAGAGGAAACTTCAACTTGCCTCCCCAAGGATTAGAAAGGGAGGTAAAAATATACAGTCCTTTCAAGCATCCTTTGAAATAATACAGCCTACAAAATCATTAATTTTTCAGGCTCAAGGCATTTCCTTTGCCAGGTGTTACACAAATTCAGCACTGGATTCAAAGGTTTCATGCCAGCATTGTTGTAATGACTACTGTTGAGATAGAGATAAAGCTGGAAAATTTCAACCTTGAGAAACAATCCAGCAGTGAGCACTGATGTCTTGGGGCAGGGTGAAAACAAGGAATTCCACATGGATCACAGTGCTGACTGGTTTTACTTCCATAAAATCCCAGTGCAAAGAGCATAGGGTTTTCTCATTAAAATTGGTGTAGACACAAGGTCTCATGGTCAGTGGCAGGAGCTGAGACCATTCTCACTCAGCACAATCAGCCCAGTTCATCTGACAAAGGCTAACCTTCACAAGAGCTTTTAAATAGGTGTCCTGAATTTGGTATTGGTATCCCACAATCCAAAGACCAGCATCAATCTTAATCAATCCTACGATCTCTCTACCCTTATTGCCTTTTCTAGCAGATGCTTGCTGCTAAAATATGTGTATTTTTAACATAGTATCTTAATGAACAAGCAAAGAAACAAAAAAGGATCATGTAACTGCCAAATTTCACAGTGAGGTATAAGAAGACACTTGAAAACTCAAGAACTGCAGAAAGTATAGCTTTTTATGTAATCTACTGCTTTATATTCTCATCCACTGAAGTCAATGAGAATTTTGCAATTGATTTTCAAGAGTTTTACCAGGTACAAGTGTTTTTGGTGAATGCAGTAATATTATTGTGTTTCTAAGAATAGGGACAACATTTTGTTCTGAATTAATAATTTCAATTGCATCTGGTTAAAAATCCTACAATAGTCTATTGCCCATCAAGAAAACATATTTTTCATAAGTCAATATTTCACCATGACATGCCAATTCTGACAAATATAATTCTGAAAGCAAAATTGGCATTTTAATAGGAAAGGAAGATATATTTTTTTACTTCCAAATTACTTTTTTAAGTGATTCGATAAACTGTGAATATTCGGCATTTTATTTCCAGCAAAATTTCAGAGACTTGGTCTGTCTTTCAGAAGAGAAAAAGTTTTACAGAGCCAAAGAATTTTGTAGCCTTGCATAAGAAGACTAATTTCAGCCAGTTCAAACCCTACCACCTTGTGCTTGTGCTGATATAGCACCTATGCTGGCTTCTCTCTTGGTTCTTATTTACTACCTTCATAATATTCCTGGATTCCCAGAGCAGCCAGGATAGTGACATTTTACGGTGAAATGCGGTTTAAACTGCATACCGGAGATGAAAAACTGACATCCACTATAAATATACTGCAAACCATCCCTGTATGAATCTGCATTTCTGGTTTTGTTCTGTTGAAAAATGCATGGTGTTTGTGGCACTTACCTGACAACTGCATTATTTTGCTCAGGTGACGTTAGCTGTATTTCAAGATCCTAAACCTAGTTAAATATTTTTCCACGCTATATTTTATTTGGAACAGTTCAATTCTCATCAGCTAATAGGATCCTATTGCATACAAACTTAAAACAAAGTGGGTTTAGCTTGTCATATTTTCAGGCCAAGAGGTATCTCTTCTTTTTAGGGGTTAAAATTAATTATGGAAAACTGTTATGTATTTCTTCAAAGGAAAAAAATATATCTAATAGAACATATCTCTAGAAAGCTGAAAGAACTGGGGCTGTTCAGCCTTGAGAAAAGAAGGCTAAGAGGGGATCTTATTAATGTTTATAAATATCAAGTGTGGGACACAGAGGGAAATGGCCAGCCTCTTTTCTATGGTCTGTGGAGACAGGACAAGGGGCAATGGCTTCAAGTTGGAGCATAAGAAGTTCCACACCAATATGCAGAAGAACTTTGTCACAGTGAGGGTGACAGAGCACTGTGACAGGCTGCCTAGGGGGGTTGTGGAGTCACCTTCTCTGGAGATATTCAAGACCTACTGGACACCTACCTGTGAGACCTGTCCTAGGGAACCTGCTTTGACAGGGGGGTTGGACCCGGCGATCTCCTGAGGTCCCTTCCAACCCCTAACCATTCTGTGATTCTGTGAAAGCATCTAAGACTGTTACTGTTGCTACTCTGTAAATGTAGGGAATGCATACATGAAAAAGTAAGTTAATATCCTTACAGGAATTAAATATTTGAATAGGATATCTATAAGTAAAATAAATTAATAAATAAGTAGCACAGAATACACTGAATATTAACCTGTGTGGTGCCTCTATACCTATACTGGTGCATAATTAAGCCCTCTGTAAAAATACATATCAGCAGACAACAATTCCACCTTTCAGAGGCCTTCATCAGTCAAGTCACTCCATGCAACCTGTAAACTTGCTTTTTTGCAAGCATAATTCTGAGCCATCACCTGAATTACACATATGGTGTTCATCCTTGGAGGAAAGCTATATAACATGTCCGCTCTCTGTGGAAAAGTCTGGTAGCCCAGTGTGTAGCCAAACAGTGGAGCCTTCCAGAAGTAAATGAGAACTTCCCATATAAGCGGGTATGCCACATGTAGACCTTTCTGTTGCCTTTGCAGAATCCTTATCCTTCAATCTGCCTTAAAATTAGAAGAATCATATTTTATTTTATTTTTGTCTTTTCCTCTGCTACCATTCCTCATGTCGTTGACCTGGTTCCCATTTCCAAAGGAGGTATTTGAGCACCAATTTAAGGGCCGTTTTTTTTTGGGAAATATTCATCTCTCTTCTTCAACCTTCTCATCCCTGCTCCACAGTCCCAGTGATGGGGGGTTTCAAGCCCTCTCAGCCTGAGCCATGAGTTTAAATTCCCAGAGGCTAAAGCAGACTTAGACCCCCGCTGTGCCACCTGTGATGGGCCTCTAGTAAAATCTGGGCAGTACCACACCGCTTTGCTGAGTGAAATGGTTTGATAATGAAGGGAATGTTGCCCCAGACTCTTTATACTCTGTGTCCTTTGGTAGTATTGATAACTTCTAAGCTTTTCCTGCCAGAGAAAGAATTTTGTTTGTCAAAAGCAAATGGAGAGAATACACTTCTAGTTATAGGACTGCTTGCTTGGTATGCATTTCATTCTTCCTTAAAAATAAATAAATAAATAGACAGACAACTAGCATAACGGCTCATCTGTTAAAGCAGTTCTTTGTTTGGTTGGCAGAGTTTTTAGGACGTTTATCTGTACGTGTCCACATCAAACAACATCAAACAGCACCTGTTTTCTCTTTACTTTTAATTCAAAGATCCATCCACTCTCTGTAACCTACCTTCGTCCATACACACAAGCACTTTGCATCGGGAATGTTTTTTGCTAACATGAATGAACTATGTTCTGCCCGACACCTGCCAAGATTTTTTATTTTTAAACTTCAGTTTTAAAAGGGCGGAAGGAAAAGTAGCTGGACTTTCATTCAATTTTCCAAGTACCTTTTGGACTACAAGTAAAATTTCTGATTGCAGACTTGAAGAAAGAATGATTTTAGCTTTCGTGCTGTTCATTCCTGTCCATGTTGTTTCCTAGCTGTGACATCATTATTGTACACTGCTTCAGCATAAGTACACTGCAAAAAATAATAGCAAACACAAAAATATGCTAATATAAGTAGATAAGATTGGCCATTGCAGGTCAGACTAAACGTCCATCTAGCACAATACTTTGTCAACATCAGCAGCCAATAGAGACAGAGAAAGAACTGAAGAAGACTGATGCCTTCTCAGCTTAGTTTTACATCTTCCAGTAGCAAGGCATTAGAAAGATTTAAAGTAGCAGTTGATGTTTTTGTGTTTAACTATTCTGATAAGCATTTCTCCCATTAATTTGTCTGTTGTTTGAACCCAAGCACATCATATTCATTTCCATTTATTATATATTTCAAAGGTGTTCAGAGTAACGCAATTAATGAGGTTTTTTTAGCAAGTCTACGAACTTCTCAGTTGAGAAATTTTAGGGATATGCACATTGATAGAAGGCGACTCACTAGAACTCAGTTCCCTGTTCTGTATCACGTGCCCAAAACATTATAATAATGTCACACTGGATCAAATCCCTATGAAATGCCATAAGCTTGGATCAGATCATGGTCTTTCACAACCACAACACAGTAGAGGTAATGCTCGTGCCACTGGACAAAATACAGCAGTAAGAAATGAAAGCAACAGAACAATATTCATATGAACAGGCTGCCCAGGGTTGTGGAGTCTCCTTCTCTGGAGATATTCAAGACCCATCTGGACACCTATCTGTGCGACCTGTTCTAGGGAACCTGCTTTGGCAGGGGGATTTGACTCGATGATTTCTGGAGGTCCCTTCCAACCCCTACAATTCTGTGATTCTGTGTGTGTGCATACCCTAAGGACAGCATCAATACACGGGCTCAGTGCTTATATGTGGCATACCAGAAAATTTAACTACAGGACATATAAACAATATTTCTATTGACTGTCATGATTAAGGCTTCTCTTTATCAGGAAAATTAATTTTCCTCTGAGCACCACAAATATGAAAACATGCTGGATTTTCCTGATTTTCTTTTCCTTGGAACTCTAAGCATTCAAAGCCTGAAATATTTTGACTAGTAAGGAAGGTCTTAAATCAGTATTGACACTTGTAAAATGCTTGCCTCCTTTAGCTTGCAGAATAAACTCTATTTGTATTGTGGGTCCCAGACAATTTTCCTCCTTTCCAATGACTTCCTGCTTGTTATTGAGACACAATGTTTTCATCCTTTTCAGGAAATTATGGAACTGAAGAGCTCTCAAAGGCAGCCACTTGCATTTATTGGCGGGCAGAGGTAGGGGAAAAGGCAAGAACAAAGTGGGATTCACAAAACATACTACAGAGACGATAAAAGCATCTTAAATTTCTATAAAAACAGATATTGCATATTTTTAGAACATCCAATAATTTTACATCACTTGGCCCTCAGCACAATAGGCCCAACAATACTGTTGTCTGTTATCATAGCATAATATAGTACTTTTAAGGAAGATAATGGACACACTGTAATTATCAACACAATTACACTCACAGCAAGGCCAATGTTCTCTCCCTCCTTTAACAAGCAGCTCCTCATCCTCCTTTCAAACACTACAACTCTTTACTGTAGGCTTCTAGACATAAGGGGCCACACATAAAGGATTCATCAGGAAGCTTGCCAAAGTATTGTAATGGGAGGTAAAAGCCTAATTGCCTCACAGGTGAATGCCTCCAGTATGGATCTAAGCTGCAATGTCTTTAAAAGAACTCAATCAGTTGTTTTAATGCCATTCTGTTTCAGATTTTAAGTGCAGACACTTAAGGAAAAGAATTCCCCAGTTCAGGTCTATCTAGTAGCTCTTTATGTTTGAATGACTGACACCTGTTAATCTAATTAGGTAATTAGTTTACTCTGAATTATTAAGGGAAAGATCTGAAATGATAAATGCTATAACAGAGCTGGAGGGCTTTATTATTTTTTCTCTTTTCTAGTTTAGCTAGAAAGATAAAGAGTGAATGCACAGAAACATATGGTTCTAACCTTCTTGAAGATAGGCCTGTGGGGGATTTTTCTAGGTTTGTGAAGTCAGCTCCAGAGTGGTGTTATCCATTTTCAAACATTTGCTTTCCCCGTTTAGCATTTTGAATTTTCACAGACTTCTTAATCTCCCTGGTTTTGATAAGAATCAGATTTATTGAAGTATTTTCATTTTTAAAAAATCATTCTACGGGTATTTTCAGTTTGGCCAAAACTAGGACAATACTGCAGTTCTCATAAGGAGAAGACCTATTCTCATGAGATTTCCTAGCTGATTTTCATAAGAAAGAAGTTACTGAAAAACTTTTTTGTGTTGCCTGAACCAAACCTTTTGAGATTCATGCTCTAGTAGAGCCTTTTGCTTTTAACAAGTTCCCACTGATATGTATAGTGAAGACAGCCTCTGTGCATTAAGAGCAGCTTGCAATACAATGGGTTTTGAGAGCCAGTAGCTTCCCAAGCTTTGAAGCACCTGGCATAATAATGGCTGTGCTGATGGATGACCTGATGTGTTACACAGACAGAGTATACCCTATCAGCATTATACTGAGGGAGTCTTTCCAGTACCTAAATGAGAAGATTTTGAAAGGAAGACCTATCACAACTTCAAGAAAAAAAAAACAACAATAGAGCTGCAGAGCTGTGGGAGAGTGATGCATTGCTATACTATAGCTTCTGCTTCTAGGTATAGTCCTCAGGGCTTGAATGTTTCCTCTTCTAAAGCAGGCATTTTCAAAGGTTAATGACATAGAAGGCAAGAAGACCAGCATTATACTAAGTAGTCTTATAAGCATGATTATATTGAGCAGATAATAAGTTAGGTGAGTTACTCTTGCAACTCCTCAGTGTTATTTGTAATATGAATTAAACATATAGAATAGGGAATACATCAAGATCATTTTTGCTTGGGAGAATTAATTCAAACCACAGAATTCCTTACAAAACACTAGCAGCATATAGATGGAAGAGCACAGATGTAATTTCAGTTATGTTTCTCAGTAAAGATACTTTTATGATGTACTTCAGAGGATAACATTTCTGAGGACCCTGGCACTGATACCTATTGGGCACCTTAAGAAAAAGCAAGTACAAAACCCCTTGCAGGTGGGGGACATGATATCCACTAGCTGCACCATAGACTCCAGGTATCACAGGGCACTTTTCCAGACCAGCAGGTTCAAACCAGCTCACTCTGACCAGAACCCAACTGACTTGACATTTCTGATCTCGTAATTGCAAAAAAAGTCTTTGCACTGCCTTGTACTGTGTGGTAAGCATTACTAAAGGCATGTTATACTAGTTTGGACATTACCTACACCTACAAATCACAGGCAAAGCTGAAAAATGTGGGCAGAGTGTGTCTGTGTCCATCAACGTAAACACATAAAGGTCTGTGCGTACTTACTCTGTTGACTTTTTGTTGTGCTACCTTAACTGAACTGCAAAGTGCCATTATTTCTCTAACTGTAAAAAGGGAAATAATTGTATTTCTCTGTCTCACAGATATGCTGAGAACCTTGATCAGTGCTAACCACATGCGTGGGGGAATTCAAAAAGGTGCAATGTGTTGTTTGTTCTCGGAGTGAGGCAGCGCTGAAATTGCTACATATCAGCTTTTACACAAAGCTTAAATGCTCATGAAAATTCTGATTCTGTAAATACTTGTAAGGGAGAAAAAGTGCAGGCAACACAAGCTCTTTTGGAAGGGTGGAAGGAAGGTTTGGGAGATCCCTAGCCACAGGAGTTTTCAGAGGATTATGCAGTAGATAGATAATTACATTCTTGGGAACCACCTCACTCCTTCTGCTTTCTTAAGTAATTCACTGTTCTAATTAGAACCAGCCACAGAGCACTGATAACAAAGGGGAGTCCATATGACATATAACAGTTATTTAACTTGTCTTGGAATCAGACAAACAACATTATGTCTCTGGTTTCATGTGACTTTAACAAGAAAACCATGATTAGAGATAACTATGTAAGAAAAAATATCTGTGGCAAGGGAAAGGATGCTGCACTACTATTGTCACAGACACCAGTGACACCAAGTGTATCAATGTCTTAAAAATCCATTGTCAATTATAAAAACATCCATCTAATTTGCACTTCAGAGACTTAGCAAGGACAAAAGAAGCTATGAGCATGGCTGGCTGTGTAAAGCGTGTATGGCAAGTCAGAAGGGGAAAGATGATCTTTTCTGCTTAGAATCAAAATAGTAATGACCAGGTACAAACAAAAAAAAAACCCAGCACAACTGAAAATGAGTTATCTGACTCTTAAAATCAATAAAGAACAATATAGAGATCACTTTATTTGCACAGCTTGACAGTTCTGTACAGGATCATGGGTACAGTAGACTGAGTAGAGCCTCAGATAGTTTGACATCAACACTAAGCAGTGTGGCACTGTCCACATGGTCGAAGGAAGGGATGCCATACAGAGGAACCTTGACAGACTTGAGAGGTGGGCCCATAAAACTGCATGAAGTTCAACAAGGCCAAGTGCAAGCTCCTGCACAGGGGTCAGGGCAATCCCAAGCACAACTACAGGCTGGGCAGCGAATGTATTGAAACAGCCCTGAGGAGAAGGACTTCAGAGTGTTGGTTGATGAAAAGCTCAACATGAGTTAGCAATGTGTGCTTGCAGCCCAGAAAGCCATCTGTGTCCTGGGCTGCACCAAAACCAGAGTGACCAGTCGAGGGAGAGGATTCTGCCCCTCTACTCCACTTTTGAGAGACCACACCTGGAGTACTGTGTACAGCTCATGCAGAGTGCAAGAAAGACATGGACCTGTTGGAGCCAGTCCAGAGGTGGGTCACAAAGATGATCAGAGGGCTTGAGCACCTCTCCTATGAAGACAGGCTGAGAAACTTGGGCTTGTTCAGCCTGGAGAGGAAAAATCTCAGGGGAGACCTTACTGTAGCCTTCCAGTATCTGAAGGGGCCTGCAAGAAATCTGGAGAGGAACTGTTTACAAGATCATGTAGTGATAGGAATTGTGGTAATGACTTTAAATTGAAAGAAGGTAGATTCGGATGGGGTATTAGGATAAAATTCTTCCCTGTGAGAGTAGGGAGGCCCTGGCACAGGCTGCCCAGAGAAGCTGTGGCTGCCCCCTCCCTGGCAGTGTCCAAGGCCAGGTTGGATGGGGCTTTGGGCAACCTGATGTAATGGAAGGTGTCCCTGCCTATTGCAGGGTGTGGGGGGGAATTTTTATGATCATTGGTGTCCCAAGCCAAACCATTCTATGATGCTATGATATACAGAAAGCTTTCAGTGTAGCATTTTCCTCCTGCACAGACTATTGGGATTGTGGGACTGGTAGCCTGTCCTTTTTAAAAGAGAGCTTCAGACTCTCTCTTACTGCTAAAGTGAAGGTCAGTAAACAGCAAGTAAAGAAGCAGAGCAGTGTTAAAGCCTGTGTGTTGGGTTTGAGTGGCAAGGTTTTGGCAGTTGTAGGGGAGCTTTGCCATGCAAACCCAAAACAGCCTGGTGTACTAACAAGGGTACAGGCTTGCTTTTATTTATGCCAGCTACATAACTGCCAAAGAACTAAATATGCATCCAGAGGCTGACACGGCAGAAGGACAACATGAATGGAGGCAAGAGGCAGAGCAGTACATGGACATATGCTGGCTATAGAATTTATGAGGGATCCTCCATTAGATGATATACTGATCTTAAGCTCAGATTGCACTGCCAGTGTTAGATATGGCACTGATGGCAGGCGAGGAGCCTGAAACCTCTACTGAGCACAAACGAAGCTGTTAAACAGACTTAGCACTAAAAGGTGATGCTTTTCCCATAGCAAGTTTGAAGTCTGTCGATATTTAGCACCATCACATTTCATATAGGGAACGTGAGAGCATGGCACATAGTTGTGTTGAAGAGATAAATGTTCATCAGCCATGGTTAACTGCAGCATGTATATCAGCATTGGGTTTTGTCTTGCTGCAGTACATCAGATCTCCCATAGTTCTACCAAAATGACTAGGAGAATTTTGACAGTGACTTACCACCCAGAATGGGTAAGCAAATCAGAATCTAGCTATTAATCATCTAAAAACATAGATTTTTGTGCTCTCTAGCCAATCAACAGATCAGCAGGTTTTATACTGTTTTCCTGCCCCAGATGTTCTCAGTGAAAAATTTTCCCAACTCTCATTCTTTTTTGTTCTCTTTTATTTGGTAGATGTTTCTAAAACTTCAGCTGTCAAACCAGTTCATCAGAACTAGGCATGAAACAATGAAAAGCTTCACAGCCCAGGGAGCTTGGTGACAAACAGTGCTTTGGTGAAAGCCTTCCTCTTTTTCTCAGCCTTCATGACCAGAAAGACTTTTGACCTCAGAATCACTCTCAAAAGGAACATTTATTCGGAGAATAAACGCAAGGGAAAGTTTCTCTAAGCCACTCAGCAAGTGATCCATCACCTGGGACCATTTCTCTCACATTTGACTGGAATTCATTGTGGAGTTCCAGGAGGAATTTTCAGTAGAAACCTTATGCCACTATTAATCAGAATCAATAAAATCATTAATGTGTTATCTTTACTCTCATCCAAATATTTAATTTCCTTTAAGCTTCCACCTTAAGATATTAAGGGATAGTTCTGAAAAACAGATCACAACTGGTCCAACCAAGAACTGCAGGGGCACTACTTGCATTTAAACACCAATACAAAGTGGTGACATTTTCAGAAATTTTCCAACACAGTAGGCTTCAGTTCCGTCTTTATCATTTGCCACATTCTGCTTTTGAGTTATTTTCTCTCTGCTCTGGCCACAAATATGATCAGAGGGCTGGAGCACCTCTGCTACAAAGACAGGCTGAGAGAGTTGTGCTTGTTCAGCCTGTAGAAAAGAAGACTCCAGGGACCTTGTTGCCACCTTCCAGTACCAGAAGAGACCTACAGGAAAGCTGGAGAGCAGCTGTTTATCAGGGAGTGTAGTTATAGGATAAAGGGTAATGTGTTTAAATTAAAGGAGGGTAGATTTAGATAACACATTAGGAAGAAATTCTTCTCTGTGAGGGCGGTGAGGCTCTGGCACAGGCTGCCCAGACAAGCAATGGCTGCCCCCTCCCTGCCAGTGTTCAAGGCCAGGTTGGATGGGACTTTGGGCTTGGTGGAAGGTCTTCCTGCCTATGGCAGGGGGTGGGATCTAGAAGAACCTTAGGGTCTACTCCAACCTAAACCATCCTGTGATTCTGTGATTCTGTGACTGTTTTCTGGCCCTGAGGATGAAGGCTACACACTGGGTGCCATCTATGTCATAACCTGCTTAGTCCACAGACTTCTTGGGACTTAGGTGGTTTTAGGACATAGTTACTATGTGTTGTACATTCCTCAGTTTAAGGATCTGAAACAAAGCAAGGACTATGTTATGGGCTGTCACAGTGAGACACAAAATGAAGGAAAAAGTACATGCCAAGACATGTTGCAAGAAGGCATGTTTGAACACACACATCTGGCATGGATATTGATGGAAGGATGTGTAGAGAGGAGAGACACAAAACCAGTTCTACCCTACTGCCTTTGGGACACAGCCCACATGACATGCTATCCACCAGACACTGCCCAGACAACATCTAAGAGAACACTAAACCACTGCCCTGCCTACAAACATACTAGCAAATAACCAATACAGATAATCATTGGTCTGGTACTTAAGCACATGTTCTGCTCCTGCTTCATCTGGCAGTCTGTCTCTCACATGATGCTTATTGCATTTGGTGTTACGGTGCTTTCCATCTTCCTGCTTCCAATGAAGTATGCAGTCTGTTTTGTTTTCCTGTCTTTTAGAAACACAGGTAAGTCAAGAAGAATTCCAGCTTGAGCTGTTCACACCATTTGGTGTCCATGCTATTTGAACAGGCTCAGGCCTTTTAGCTCTGGAAGCACAACCCATGAGGCACAGCTTGATAATTATAGGTGTCTTATAGACTCACAATGTTATATAAAGCACTGTGTCATGAAAAAGGTTGATCAATACTAACACAGCAGCTTACGATCTCTGTTTTTTAACTTTCATTATATACAACAAGAAAAATAAATATTAGGTTTGGGGCATTAGAATTGTCACAAATCACAGAATCACAGAATCGTAGGGGTTGGAAGGGACCTCAAGAGATCATCGGGTCCAACCCCTCTGCCAAAGCAGGCTCTCTGTTTTTTAACTTTCATTATATACAACAAGAAAAATAAATATTAGGTTTGGGGCATTAGAATTGTCACAAATCACAGAATCACAGAATCGTAGGGGTTGGAAGCGACCTCAAGAGATCATCGGGTCCAACCCCTCTGCCAAAGCAGGCTCCCTAGCTCATATTGCACAGAGGGGGTCCAGACGGGTCTTGAATATCTCCAGAGAAGGAGACTCCACCACCTCCCTGGGCAGCCTGTCCCAGTGCTCTGTTACCCTCACTTGTGACAAAGTTCTTCTGCATGTTGGTGCGGAACTTCCTATACTCTAACTTGCAGCCATTGCCCCTTGTCCTGCCTTCTATCTTTGCATCTTACTGAATTCAGAGAAATACCACAAGCTAAACATTTGGTTAGTAGCTATATACATGCATACATATAGACTAAAACAGAAACACATGTACAGAAAAAGAAATAACATTACATTACTAATGTCTGTGATACCAGTTTTAGGAACAAAGCTAGTGTATGTTTTACTGACATCAGAGGTTACATTTAGCTGGTTACTAATGTATTACTTTAAAAATTCTCTTGGAAAGTTCATTTTCAGGGGTCTTTTTTTTTTGGCCCGGTGAGTGTCAAGCGCCATTGGAGAAACATATTACCTGACACTAATAGGGTTTTAAAAAGAAGCAGACACTGTTACTAATATCCCTATTCTGGTCCCATAGATAAGGAACCTTTTTAATGCTTTGCTTTGTAGTAAGTGAAATTTCTCATCCTTATTTCAGATAAAACGTCAGTGGTTACTGAAAGCACATCTGAGCTTTCAGTTTAACAATTTATTAATGGATTGGGTTGCACTACACACTTTCCAGGATCCAATTTATTTTTTGTTAATTTTAGCCAACAGCTATGACACCTGTTGTGTTCCTTGCTGACTCAAAAATCTATGTACAAAATGTAAAGTTAGAAATAAGTACTGAAATAATACAGAACTTATTTCTTGCCACCACCAGTCTGTGATTAAGCTAATTAAAGACACAGTTCTCAAATCTGAAATCCTAAATCTAACTTTGTGAGTGCATTCAGTGTACCACATTGTGACATGGTCTTTTATGATATATCTGCCATATCACCTTTTGTCTGAGACAGTAGAAAAGAAAGAGCATATAACACATGATTCAAGAAATAAGATCTGAGAGATCCAACAACATCTTCCTATATGGTTAAACACCACTACTGATCACCAGAGGGTTTTTTTTTTAAATCTTTTGGGCTTTTTTTGACATTATCCTGTCCGCCAGACTTTCACTAGTGAATTAATTCTACTCATTCAGCTTGCAAATCAAGAATAGCTCTAACAGGACTCCTGTTGACATCCAGAAATCTCTGTCTGTGTGGCATTGATTAAAAAACAATCTGAGACAGCAGTGAAAAAATCCATCTAATGCTTTAATTGACACAGCATGTAAGATTATTCCCGAGAAGACACCCCAAATTTTCCTTTAGTGTCTACCTACACATACACTTACTATAACCCTGAAATGACCTCAAGCTAAAATAGACAACCCATTCCTGGACTCTATACCTGCAGTATTCCTAAACTGTTCTTTTCCAACATGGCCATATCAGACAACATCCATGACGGCATTCAGTTAGTTGGATTACCACTGCTGGCAAAGTGTAGTGGCTCTTGTGAAGAAAAAATCCAAAAAACTGTAGGGTCAGGGTAGATAATTGATAGATCTAGAAGTTAATGACAACACCTACTCATCTAGTAATGCCAACAGACTAGCTATGAGAAGCTGGATCAAATACTCCTCACCACATAAAGCAAAGACTAGCCCATTGTTCTTTCCAACATCCCTATGGTGAAGAGGAAGGAACAGCTTCAACACCTTTTTGACTGAAATAAAAATGAACTTTTTGTCATTGAAAACATTAAAAAAAATGTTAAAGAGGATTCAAGAAGAATTAGGTGGAATTGTGAGATATTCCCATGGCGATGGTCACCCTGAGAACCCTGAATCTGGCCATTATCATCAATAACACTCTAAAAAATTGCTCTTACATGAGTCCTCGCTTTAACTCTTCCAACTTCTTTTAACATTTATTGCTCCTTGGCTGCAGATGATTAAATGTAAATTGCCTACAGTCTTGAATTGTAACAGGCAGAAATATATTCATTCACTGAAAAATGAAGGCTTATTACTCAAGTTTATTTTTTGAAGGGAATGTGCTGAAATGTTGCAATTTCAGTTTAAACACTGAAAATCATTTAGGTACAGTCATTGAGACTGCTTTATTTTTGCTTGTTGTTTAGGGATGTTTGGGAAGAAAAAAACCCAATCTGGGAATTGACAAGATTGTTAAGGACTGAAAACCCTATTATGTTCCGTGTCACTGCTGTAACACATTTCTTCCTTTACCTTCTATCAAGCACTAGAAAGTTCTGTTTTCTAACCCGGTCAATTGATGGGAAGTGTTCACTTATGAAATACAGTCTTTGTGTGTAGAAATCTGTACTTAGGGGTGATAAGTCAATTGGATGTAATGTAACTTTGCATTGAAAGACATATAACACATGATCCAAGAAATAAGATCTGAGAGTTTTGCTGTATTTTCATATATATTCTCTTATGTACTAGCACAAGAACAACTTGCTGAAAGCTGCTTGTAAATGCCATGTATATTGTAATGGCTCATAAATAATCAAATGTGAGAAAAAAGACACAGGAGTCAAAATAGTAGAGACAGGTTTAAAAAAAAAAAAGTATGGTATTTTGCTGGCTATAATTTCCCCGAATTAATGGCAGTATAAGTTTATGTTGTATTTCAGATCCAGCTATTCCTAAATATATCAATCCATATTGCTGACATTGTGCTTCTTTTGGCCTGCCAGCAGATTACAACCTCACCATGGTTTCACCACTGGCAAGAAGCCTAGGAGAGAGGTTTGCAGATGGAAAGGGATGGAGAAATTCCCAAATAATCTGTTCCATTCTGGTCAGGTTCTTATACCATGCCCACCACCATTGCTTCAGGAACCTTACTGAGCTGATACATTGGGGCCCTGCTTGCAAAGCACAAGCTCTCAGGTCTGAAATAATGATGGATGAACATTAGGTTTTGGTTCAGTTACAGGTCTGGGAAAAATTAAGAACAGTTCTCATTTTATCAGAATGAATTCACCCATCCCTAATATAGAGCTGGCGAGGTATTTTTTTCAGCATTAGAATACTGTTGCATAAGCATAGTGACTAAATGATAAATGTCTCTAATGGGAATGGAGTAATGGGCTTGAACTACTGTAGACAACTCCACTAGAACTGCTGTTCATCACTCACAGCACTGCTAACTTCAGCTTTGTAGCGTAATGTAAGATAGACATTCTCCCCCAACACCCTCCCCACTCCATGCTTGCTGAAGTGCTGTAAAAGGGAGTGTCATCACTGAAAAAGGAATAACAGGGATGGGATGGATATATATATATTATATATATATATAAAAGTATGAGCACTGCATTAGAACATACCCCATTACCCTGCACTCTTTGTGTGCTGACCTGAGCATCTCTTTCTCCAGAGTTCATTGACATTCCATATTGAAACTACTTGTCAAAAAAAAAAAGCCTTGGTTATTGATGATGCTATATATTTCTTCGTTATTAAGTGAATGACAATTGGCTTGGATTTTAATATCTATTCATAATGATAGCAGAGGGCAACTTGCAGCAGAAAAAAGGTTGTAAGCTCTCCACTTACCAA
>VZTU01004334.1:48830-59279 GCA_013400835.1 Zapornia atra
AAAAAAAAAAAGGTGCCTGCCAGCTGTGACTTTATTATGTTTCCCCAGAGCTAATAATGGGAAAGCTGTGAAAGTGGGGGGTTTTTTCACTTTTTTGGTGTTAGCCAACAACAACAAAACTCACAGAAATATTTTTTTCAGAAGGTGATCTAAACTACTAAAATTAGGCACCTTGGTTTTAAGCTGAAACTTCCTTCCTGCTAAGCACGTCTGAGATGTCATGAGCAGTTATTTCCCTGACGTGTAGATGCACAGATAACGTGAACTGGTTTGGACTAGTGACAGTGCAGTCCGGAACACATTTACCCATCTACAGCTGGCGTTTTCCTACCTCTGCATCAAACACTTCACAGTAATAATGTCTCACTGTACTCCAGCTATTTGGGGAATTGACCACAGATATGTTTAGGTGAAGGAAAAGCATCCTCTTGCTTCTTCAATGCTCTCTATAGTCCCTTTAATGACTTTCCAGCTGTGTGCTACAAGAAGCATGTCAATGCCAACAATTTGTTTCTGACTGAGATGGCAATATACAAACCCATGATTTGAAATCCTTCAGAAATGAATGAAACTTCATAAAGCTCTAATAGTTTTACCCTCGTTAGCACTTACTTTAATGTCACTATTAAATGGACTCAAATACTAAGCTCTCAGGCAGTCCTCTTATTTTGACATCTCATGACTGAGCTGCAGGACTCATAAGGCTTTATGTTCATTTAGAATCAGTTTGTTTTCTAAAGAGGAGCATTTTTTGTCATTGTTTTTCATAAATGGACCAGAAATTGAATTTCAGCTCCAGAAGAGACAAGCTTTTGAAAAAGAAAATTTGTACATCAAGTCAGTAACACCTATCCCCACCCTCGGCTGAGGATACAGGCTCTAATTCTGCAATATTTGGTTTAGGAAACACCACAGCATCGCAACTGCAGGGACAGTATAGTGTTTCCAAACTAGAATGTGCTCCTTATTTCCACCTCGTGGCAGCACATGAAGTCAGGTCGCTGGTGCAGAGCTGGGCATATCACCTGGCCACAAGCCTACAGGCAGCCACATAGCTGGGGCAACCTGTATAGCCAAATAACCTGCCCATCAGAAAGGCATCTGATCAGAAGTGGTCTCCCAGGGAAGCCTCCTCTTGCTGTTGAGGCAACTGCATTAATTACATAAAACAACAGTCTGCGTCCAAGCCTACAATGAGTTAAGCTCATATGAACCCCCACAGAGAATTCCTGTCAAATATATAAAGCTGCTCACTTATGTCAAGCTCTAATGTTTTCTTCATATGTTTGGAACAAATACAATGCATTAGAAGAACAATTTAAATTATAAGCAAAGCTATTATTCCTGTATATAGTCCATGGTAAGTTGCTACTGAAGGATTTTGGTTATCCAGTTGGGTATTTATAAAACAGATTTTATCATCATTACTTTAATGTGCACATCTAACTTGAAATACACTTGCAGTTTTTCATCTTTCGTGTCCAGATAGGAGGAAATGGAAGGGTGTATGCATAGAAACCCTTCAACAGACATCCTTCTGCAAAAAGGCTTTTCAGAAGTCTTGCAGAATAAGGTGACTTCTCAGGGAGTAATCAGTGGGGAATAAAAAGCAATCAGACAAAACCACAGTAAAAATAAAAATTTCTGGAAGAAAAAAAAAAAAAGGCTCCCAACTGATTTACCATACCTGGAGAGAAACAAAGTGTGTTAATGCAGGGATTGGACATTAAAAATAAAAAAAAAAAAAAGAAAGCCCGTATTTGAATTGCTGACAAAGAGAATTTATTAAATAATGAGATAAAGGCTGTTATAAAATGCCCTCAAAATGCCTTTCAAGCTCCATCTTTTCCTCCTCACTTCCCCAAAGGTTAAAAAGTGTCTAATGTTTCCTTTCTGGCCAAACACCTGTCAAATTCCTATTTTAGTTAGATTTTAATTAGGAGCAGGAACTAATACCCTACTAATTAATTGAGCATCTTCCTTTCCCAATTCCTCTGCTGCCTCCTCTTCTACAAAGATAACTCACCAAATAGGATTGCTGTACAGCCATGAAATTCCCTAAAATAAGACTATGAAGATAATAAACAGTTGAACACTCAAAACCCTAATTTATTCAAATTTATTCACATACTCTTAATTAATCATTAAAATTTTGCTGGAACTGAATATCTTGAAAAAATTTCATTTAAACAGCACATTTTCCTGTGTCTGATAACATAGTTGCTATCTATCAGTATCTGCAGATTATGTATGAATTACTTGAATGAAAGCAGAAATAGATCTTGTCTTTTAATGTGGACTGTCTTTTGTTCATCTTAGATTGCTCTGCTGATATAAAGGTATAGATTTCCATGTGCTTTGCTCTCAAAGTACTTGTGGTCAACTCAGCACACTGTGTTTTCTAAAACTTAATTCCAGTGACCACAGAAATTGCATGGTTCATTTCAGTTAGGGAGCTACCCTGATCTATTCTCCAAAGATTTTCTCCAACAATTCAATCTCCCGCACCACATTTCTTGATCAGTATTAAATGAAAGACTTGCAGCAGAGAGAGGTGAAGAACTACAGATAAAGTGTGCTTCATAAACTCTTTATAAAGCAGCTGGTCCCATCCTTAGCCTGAAAGTAGGCAGAGGTTGCAGAAGTAGGAAGAAATGCATTTGGTTTACTTGAAATTAGTTTTCCCCTCCAAAGCAGCCTCTTATTCAATTTAAAAAAAAAAAAAGAAAAGAAAAAAGAAAAAAAAGTATGGACTTTCTTCTGGAAGCTCTCAGGATCAAGCTTGGAATAGTAGCTCTTTGTATTTACACATCAGATGTTCTGTGGCACCAACCCTGAAACACACAGAATAAAAGTTCTGGTGTCATCATACCTCACATTATTGCTAATGTCACTTCTGGAAGTTGATGAAAACCCAAATAAAATTTTTCTGGATCCTATCACCTATCTAGAAACTTTGTCATGCTGCCACAGATAAAATGAATGCACTAAAAAGAACATCCTAGATGTCTGACAACAATGGAGTATCTTTGATGCCTTTATTGGAAGTTGCAATTTATTTTTAAACCTAATGACAAAAGTCACAAACCAGTGATTTCTCAGCTGTCTCAACAGCAGGTTTCATTTTTATCAACTATTTTATCCTAGTTGTTCACCCAGATTTAGTATAATTTGGTAAGACCCTGAAAAGCCTTCCAATGCTCTCCTGTTAGGTCATTCTTTGAAGCAATACAGGAAGCAGAGCCTTATGTAGGTACACTGATATCTTTTACTAAATCCTAGCTTTACCATTTAAGCAATTGTACATGGTGATGAGATCCTACATCTAAAAATGAGTTTCTCTTCTGACTCTCACCAAAGTATTGGTATGACTGAGAAATTTCTTCAGCATTGATTTTGAGTTTGGTTCTTTAACAGGCAGGTCTTTCAGCTGAAGGCCTAGCATCTACCAAAGCAGCAAAGGGGAGTAAAGGATGACTTGCCATGTGAGAAGACTGAAGACAAAAGAATGAAAATATTAGATAATACCCTGCTCTTAAATTCTAAACCAAGCATCTGTCATAGACCAGCAGTGGAGACAAGTTGTTGGGCCCAACCCAGATGGAGATCTGACCCAATTTAAAGTAGCCAAATTTATGCTATGCTTTTTGGTTTAGATAAGGATATATTATTATACAGTACTTAATCTACATTTAATTTATTTTAGCCTCAGGGAGAAATCTACATGATGGCCACCCATATTTAAATAAAGATACACTTTTCCTCCAGCTTTCAATGCAGCAAATGTTAGGATTTTTATTAATATGCTGAGAAATGTATTTGCATTATATTCCATAAAGTGATCTCAATCTCTGCTAGAATGAAAGTAATTTAAAAGCTACTTCTTTATAAAATAGTTTTACAGACTTATTAAAGTAATTAAATATCTCTGTAAGAGAGGCAGAATTGCTCTTACACTAAAGTCTGAAGCACTTTATAGCTGTATTTCTTAACCAGAATAGTGCTTTAAATCAATTATATCCTGTTATAATGATCTTTTTGCTAAAATACGCAATTTGTGGTGTTTCTGTAAAAGCAATTAATAGTAGCCTTTTAACACAGACTCCATACATTCTGCATACTGTATATGTGAATGTGTGAAACATGCCACACCTTTAGGAAGCATTTTAAAATCATTTAATTGCTGCCATAAATCATTTAAATGAATCTTAGGCTGAGTAATTACTTTTGATTGGTTCAGTGTGCTGTTTTACTTAATACATTGTATTTTTCTAATTGGCCAAGATTTTAATAACAAATTACAAAAGGGTGTGGGGGAGGATGGGTAGTACAACTAGCAGTTTTAATATATGTGGTGTCCTGAACTTGGTTAATTGATCCAAGCAGCAGTATTTGAAATGGCATCTGGTTGGTGCAACTGGAAGTGCTTTTATAATCCTAAAATGCTCTTTAACTAATCTGTTCAGGCTTCTTAAATCTGTATTTTTAATTACTGTTATTATTTGAAATAAAACACATTTGGTTAAAGAAGTCTATGGTGACTGGTATCTCCAGGGTATATTCTCCTTACACTTTTTTAAAATTTAATTTACAATTCTTAAACCTTAAAGAATTTTGGGCAACACTGCGTTAACTTTCTGTCTTGAGAGAAGAAGCAAGCTTGTGGCTACAGTGTCTCAGGAAGAACTTACCATGACACTAAGGGCTGGGCTGGTCAAGGATGCTGTTCTACTATAATCATGCTGATTCTATTCCTTTTTGAGACAGTCTGCTCTCAAATAATTTCTTCCATAATAATTACTGTCTGATGAAAGTAGAGAATCAGCTGGTGTGTACAGAAGAGAAGTCAGTTGGGACCATGATCCTGGAAATTGGAATTGTTTAACCATTCTGGTTTAGCTGTTCCATGTAGACACTCTTCTATGGAACCAGTCTTCTACTCTGTGAAAAGTGGATTTATCTCAGCATGAAAGATGTGACTTCCCAAACGGGGAAAGGTGACTATGCTAATACTGTTTCTACCCAGGATCCTGAACTGATACCACTCTGCAGGAGAGTGATAGCAATTCCATTAATTTTGGCTCATTTTGTAAGTTGAACCCCTGCACACTGGAGATTGAGAATAGATTTTTTTACTTCCCCATAAACACAGATGATGGATAAAACAAGGGATTTATATCACCTGCATGTTCCATTTGCTACTCTTTCAGATATGTTCAGATTTAGTTACTGGGGCAAGGTGACAACATATTTTTGAAGATTCCTCCCAGATATCAAATGCCACTGCCTCATGGGACAGAGTGGACTTTGTTGCTTGCCCTAGAGGTTGTATTCTTCTCAAGAAACACGATGGTGGGAACACCTTGGCCTTCATTGCCTCCTAAATATTGAACAAGAACATCTGAAGTAAGTACCATTTGGGACTCTAAGGCTTATGTGTTCATGCTGTCATTTCTGTTAAGTAGAGGTAAATCAGTGTTTGCAATTCTGACTCAGGAATAGCTTTAAGCTACATATCTTAGGTCCTGATGGCTTTCCAGCTGGAGCAAGGCAGACCTCAGCTCATTATCAGCTAACCCGTTCAAGAAACAGAAGCCGTATTCAGGACACAAGCAGCAGCCCAAGCCCACGTATGTCCTGAAACAGTACAAAATGGACAGAAAAGTTCTTCAAATGCTTCTTTTTTAAATCCCTAATTTATTGTCTAAAAAGAAAATAAAGTTAATAAGAACAGTGTTAAAACTGCAGAAAATTAATTCAAAATAAAATCTGAGGTGTAAAATTGAAATTTGAAGCTCACAGTCCTCTTTCTTGCTCCCAGCTTTAAAAGGAGTGCATAATGCTATTTCTGTTTCAAATAAATTTATTTGAAAAATTGCTAGAACTCCACAGAATATTTCAGGCAAAAAGCATGCCCCTTTTCAGTGGGAGAAGTGCTGGCCAGGAATCAAAGCATCAATCTCTGTATTACAGCTTTAGCCTTGTTTTCTGTTTGCTATTTTTTAAACAAGAGCAGACTTTAGATAAATTACTTAGGACTTCATGGTATATAAGATGCTGAGTGGGACTTCAAAAAGCATCTAGGGAAGTAAGAAAAGGTAGGTACTAAAGTAGTTTTAAAATTAGTCCCTATAGTTCTGTTATCTTCAATTATACTCTAAAAGAGTTCTGTAAGGGTAGATGATATCAAGATCCTCGCATGTTCTCTTGCTCTCCAAGTGGCTATAACAATCACTGTATATATCACATGGTAGTGGGTACCATAAACACCATATCTGGTGAAGGACCTTGTTCTTAGGCAGACCTCTTGACACCATGTTCCTTTACAGGGTCCCCCTTTAATGAGAGAAGACAGTGCAAAGAAGACAGCATCACTGCTGTCCCTACCTCCACGTAGCCATAAGGCAAAGAGGAGTCTCCCTGAGAAGCCCTGGATGGAGCTATATTCTTCCAGTCCATGTCATATTCTTTATTTTTAGATGTGAAAGACTAGCAGAGAGATTCATAGTAAGGACGTCTCGCTCGGCCTGCAACTCTCCCAGGGCCTGGTTATTTGTAAGGTTCTTAGAAAAGGCTGTGATCTCATGTAACAGGGCTATTCAGAACAGGGACTTCACTCCAAGTGGAAGTCTTGGCTCAGGACTTGTTGGTTTTTTTTTTCCTTAGTTTCACAGTCATCTGGTTTGTGTTGCTCAAAAAAGTTTTTGTGTGTGAGTTGCTATCGGACTCTTGCTCCTATTTTGTTGTTCTTTACTGTATCGTAGTTTGTTGTAATAATTATAGGCTTATGTAATTATAGACTTCTTAATTTTAATTTATTTTCATGGCAACAGCTCTGGTGAGTTTTTTTCTTTAAGAAGCAGATACAAATTATAATGCAAATAGTGTGTTACTTCAGGGAATTTGCAAACAGATCAGTAAAACATCAAGTTAATGGCACAGATAAAACAACAAACCAGGCATTGAATAGCCTCTCCAGGTTGGAGAGGAGGTAAAAATTTCATCTCCTCTTCTCATCAAAGGTTTCAATATTTGAACACCAGTAGATCCCTGCATGTGTTCAAGCAGGCAACTCAGTGCCCTCAGCTTTCACAAAACTAAAATATTGGGCAGCACGGGTTGGGATCGGGCCCACAGACCCTTTTCTCATCCTTCCAGGATCCCTTTGTTTGAGGAAATGCAACTCAGTGATTATGGCAGGAGCAGCAAGAAACATACAAAAGAGGTTCCCTATGAAAAAAATAAATAAATTAGGTAACATGGGCAATCCCCAAAAAGATTAACAGCTCCTGGAAGTATATTGCAACCTCTATTCAGAAAAGACATGTGTAAGTACTTGGGTTCATGTACTTTGTCACAAGTGTTTGCTCAGTCTATGAGACCTGAGTTTATATTCGCAGTAGGCTACCTGAAGCCATCTGTTTCCATTGATTGTATAGGGAGACAAAATTTATCAGCCTGAACAGTGGGCAAATGAGTTGCATACCTGAACATAGCTGGACTGTATGGGACAAAAGTCGCAGCATCAGCCAGCCACAGGTGTATCTCCCCCATGTGCCAACCACCAGCCTTCAGTCGGCACATGATGCATCACTGAGTCAAGCTTAACTTTTAACTGTGAGTTACTTTTTTTCTGTGAAAGGCTGTACCAAACCAACGGCTTCCTCAAAATTTATGAGACATGCATTTGAGAGTGTACACTTGAGGCTAGCTTGGGTTTATCTCCAACATTCAGACTGGAACCTCAAACCCGGCTTTCACCTTTTGTATTTGATTAATGCTGATTATTTTACTCTCGGTGGGTTCTTGTCCCACTGTCTTTACTGATACTGAGAATCTTCCATTAAGATTGTAAGTGATGGCACTAACATCTTCTGTATTTGGTCGGCTCATGTAGAACTATTTCCTGCAAAGACATCATGCTATCTCAGTACCCTTCTCTCCCATCTTCCATGTTCTGTCTATTCATGTGTATTAAAAAAAAATGAATACACAAATGGTTTCTTGGCTGAGCATGTCTTCCAACATTCTGTGGGTACACACTACATCATTTGATTAAAACAATATCAACTAAACTAAACAATGTAAATGGTACATTCAAGCTATCCATCTGAAAATGTTTTTTCTTAGTAGAAATACTTTGTGTGATACTGATCATTGCAAGACACGAAAGACTTAGATTACATTCTAAAATGACCTTGCATTAAATCATAAGGCTGCAAGTACTTTGTAGACTTAACAAATTGTTAATGTCATATACAAATACCAGTTCTTCCACCTCAAAAATGAAAACAGATCTAGGGTGCCAGAGGCAGTTGTCTCCCAACACATGATAATACTACACACAGGTTTAGGGAAGAAATTAAAAATAACATTGAATTGACACATCCAAGGGAATTTAGGTAGGCAGAACGTAATTACCCAAGCTGGAATTTGGCCAAGACACTGGGGCTAACACTCTTCCCTTTTGAAAAGTGCCAGGAGATCTTTAATGAGAACAAGTACCCAGGGATCTCTAATGAGAACAAGGTCAGGACCTTCATTTGATATCTCAGCTGAAACACAGCAATCTCAGCAGCACCGTACTACCGAACACAAGGCTGGGGCACAAGTTCAGATTTAACTCAGACAGAAGAGTGACACCAACAGCATCACTACCAGTTTCTTCTTTCATATCTTGCTCTCCATGGTTCTCTCCCACTCCACAGCTTAGTAGAGTACTGTCTGTCAGGTAGAGCAGAACATAGAAAGCCTGGTATTTCTTTTTAAATGTGTTTGGCTCAGGCTTCATTGTTTCCATTTGGTATTTTCTGCTGAGTAAATCTGTCAGTGGGTACTGGCTGACTATGAATGGTGTGCTAACCAAGGACAGTAAAGTGGAGTCTACTCTTGACATGAGAGAACATAATTATGACCAGAAACACAAAAGCAGAAAGTATACCATTCTAGTAATTTTAATCACTTGCATTTGTTAGTAAAAGACCTTAAAATAGTTTTGCAATGACAGTTTTAGATTGTCAAAAAAGTCTTTTCCATCCAGTGAAACATTTTAACATGTATTTTGTCAGTCCAAATACTGTCTTTCTGACCTTTCCAGGTCTTTGGGTTATAAAAGAGAGTATCTGGCCATTACTGTTACAATTTCCATAGTTCAGGTATGACATACAGTTTATTTGCATATTGTGATGTAATAATTTCAAAAAAAGCCACAGAAACATCAAAGGAAAGGAAAAAGAGGTCATAATTTTCAAATGCTACTGAATTCCAACCTCACATGTTAATAAACATTCCAGTTTTCAGAGGCAATAAGCATACTCAGATACTGTTTATTTCAGTTTATTCCTATTGATGACACATGACCACATGCTACAAATGTGCTTGGCAGGATTAGGCCCCAAGCCGAAACAAACTAATTTAAAGACACTTCAATAGTATTTGCAAGGGCAGCAAATATAATCACAGGCAGTTACTCTCTTATTTGTCTTCCATTTATTCTTACTAGGTCAACAACAAGCACAGCTGGACCCAGATAGTCCATGGCTTGCAGAGCCAGAGAACACTGTCCTGGCTTGATTGATCAAGATACAAAAAAACCTCCAATGTTAACAGGTGGCAAAGTGTGTCCTTACCCTCCAAACATTGCAGGTACTGCTATAAGAAAGGCTTAATTGAGCTTATTAAACTGTCCTTTTTCCTACTATTTTCTGCTCACCATCTACAAGCCCATGAGCTGATCCTCCAAATACCACCAAAGAAGAGTATCCCTGATGTTTCTGCACCAAACAGAAAGAGAGCTTTCCTGCTTTTCTCATCTGGACAAGGCACATTGTCCATACCTCTATAGAGCTCACAATTGCATCAGTCTGTCGATGGACTCTATGCACTGTAGCATAATAGCATAGTAGCTTACTTCAGCTTTGACTTCTCTCCATGCCTAGCGTACCCTAAAGAACCTATTTCTGCATTATTTAAATTTCATGCTGTCTTCCTTCAGACTAACTTCTTTGTCTGTAGGGTCCTCCCTTGAGAAAAAACTAGAAAGCAATGAAGAGTTGGGAAGTGTAAGTCAACCACGGATTTCTTGGCATAACAGAATGATTCTGAGTAACACACATCACAAACAGTGTGTATGGTACTCATGCGAAACACTTGGTTTGACAGAGGAACCTGAGAGACAGAATAATTTGTCTCAAAGGTCTCATTTGCTATGACATTTGCAATTATTGTCTTTTAGATGACATCTTGATAACAATGGCATATCTTATCCTAACTGGTAAAGAGCAATCACAAACTGTTTTGCAAATTCAGCCTTCCAAAGCCTTCAACATGAAGTGATTCGAGTGGGATCCACCAGACAGAAAGCGCTTAGCATGGCAAGGAAGCAGGACCTGACATGGGGACAAATAGTGGATAGTGGATAGAGGATAAAGGTGATGCATTGCTGGACCT
>VZTU01004337.1:3877-34027 GCA_013400835.1 Zapornia atra
CCCCCCCCAAGACGAGCACCCCAGCACTGTGCTTCTCTGCACACACACGCCTTAATCTCTTCCAGCCTCTACTCTGACATCCCATATCTTTGGGCTGTGGAAAACACTGTCACCCAGTAATCTGCCCCTCTTCCTGCTCTCTGCGTATCACTGATGTGATCAATCCTATATCTCTGCATGGAGGAGGGGCTGGCTGACCAAATTTCTTTAATTAAAAGGATCAGGTTTATACCAGATAAGCAGGCAGGATTAAAATAGACAGAAAGAATAGACAAGGGGCAGCTGTCAGCACCCCAGCCAATCCAGTGTGATTATTAATAACGATAAGCAGGAGAGGAGGGCTAATAAAAGGGTAATGAAGTGGTCCTGAAAGTGACAGGAGATGAAGCTCGATAAGAGGGCCTGTGGCTCAGAGCTGCTCTGGCCCCAGCGAGGTCTGCACAGAGCAGCCTGCTGGGGCAGACTTGGGTAGCAGGGCACTGGGAGGAAAGGTTTTGCCTCCCCAGGGACTGTGGCAGAGAGATGAATGAGCTCAGGAGATCTGGATATCCATGTCGTGCAGCATTCATAACTGAATCAATCAGGATGCTTGCCAGGCTGTGGCTGCAAGGAGTGTAGGTTGTCCTGCCAGATAAAGCATGGCCCTAGGAGCACTGGTCTCACTGGAGCAGCTGATTGTGGATCCCTCATGGTGCCCCACAGCTGGGACCCTGCCTCAGCCCTCACTCAGCACTGCACGGTCCCAGCACAGCTGGGATGGGACTGGGATGCCCCATATTGAGACGGAGAACAAGTTGAGAAGCTGCTGAGGTCTGGGGGAAACTGCTGGGAGAGTGCAGAAGCAGCACAGGGCATCTCTGCCCTGACTGGGGACCATGCACTGCTCTGGTCTCTCTCAACTCTGGCAGCTCTCCAGGCCAGGAAAGCATCCCATATTCCAGGCAGCTGTCCAAAAAGGTGGAAGGATGTAAATGAAGAAAGAGCAGCCAGTGGAGGGTTGGCTCTGGGTGCCCTTTCCCAAAGGAAAGCTCACTCGCAGAACATGAAGGCGAAGATCTCTGCAGCCTGGAAACAACCCCACCTTTACTAACTTGATACAGCTCCTGGCCATGGTGCTGGTCAGTCAAGGGGAAATAAGGTGTGGAAACTTATTTCCTGGGAGCCATTAAACAGAGAATAAAATCCTTCCTACCAGCAAATTCAACCTCTGTCCTCTCTGTTGAAGGAAGGATCAAATCATCTGTGAAGATGCAGTGGGAAAGAAGGAAAAGGAGACTGAGGAGTCAGAGCCTCTCAGCAAGCCACAGAGCAAGTCAGATGGCTGGGAAGGGAGGACTAGGAAGGAAGGAAGGTTAAGGAATGCTCTGGGAAGAATTTGTCCAGTTCTGGGCTCCCTGGGATAAAAAAGACAGGGATCTCCTGGAGAGAGTCCAGAGAAGAGCTACAGAGATGATTAGGGGCCTGGAGCATCTCCCCTATGAGGAAAGGCTGGGTGAGCTGGGACTGTTCAGCCTGGAGAAAAGAAGACTAAGGGGGGACCTAATTAATGTCTATAAATCTCTTAAGCATGGGATGCAGGGGGAGATGGCCAGCCCCTTTTCAGTGTCTGTGGGGACAGGACAAGGGGCAATGGCTGCAAGTTGGAGCACAGGAAGTTCCACACCAACCTGGGGAAGAACTTTTCCCCAGTGAGGGTGACAGAGCAGTGGAATAGGCTGTCCAGGGGGGTGTGGAGTCTCCATCTCTGGAGAGATTCCAGTCCCGTCTGGACGCCGCCCTGTGCAATATGAGCTGGGGAGCTGCTTTGGCAGGGGGGGTTGGACCCCAGGAGCTCTCCAGGTCCCTTCCAACCCCTGGGATTCTATAATAACTAAGGCTCTTTGAGACAAACTGGATTAGTTTCCATTCAAACTGCTCTCTTCTCTGTCTGAACATCCCCTTCTCCCTCCGAAGTCTCGAGGATGTCTAGGGAGAAAGACTCTGGCCACAGGTGGACGTCCCACCCAGGGCCAGAGGCAGGCGGGTGCTGGGTGGGCGCTCAGCGAGCAGCCGTGCTGCCCCCACGCCCAGCCAGGGGCAGGCAGTGAGCAAGGCCCAGGAAGGGAGCGGGAGGCCCGGGACGGGAGCGGCAGGCCCGGGAGGGGAGCGGCAGGCCCGGGAGGGGAGCGGGGGCCGGGGCTCTGCCTGGCCCCGCGCTCCTGCCACCCCGGGTCAGCACAGCAGATGCGGGGAGCATATGCCAGGAATTAATTCCACTTTCCCTGAGAGGCTCCGGTGAGAGGAACAGCAGTGCCTTTCCAACTTATTAACATAGGAGCTCCCCCCACCTCCCATCACTGTGTCACACTTAATAAACCAGCCAGGCAGAGTCCCTTTAAGAGGCTCCTGGCTGGCAGGCAGGCTCTGTAATGGCAAGTTGCTGGGTCTGATCCTTTTTTCAGCTTTTATTTTCTACATTTTTTTTTGTCCAGCATTGTGTGTGTTGCCTCTGCCCCAACAGACTGTGCTCTAGAAAACCACCCCCACCAAGCAAGCCTGTAGAATCATAGACTGGGCTGGGTTGGAAGGGACCCCAAGGATCATAGAGCTCCAACCCCCCTGCCACAGGCAGGGACACCAATCTCCAGGCCTGGATCTACACAAGGTTGCCCAGGGCCCCATCCAACCTGGCCTTGAACACTGCCAGGGACAGGGCATCATATTCTATCTATTATTGCAAGAAAAGCCAGAGATTCCTAAAACTGACAGGACCTAGAATGAATTTTTTCCTTTGTGCACTTTCTTTTCTTCATGTGTGGTAAGGCTCAGCATTTGCCAGGAGTAGCCTACCAAGCCCTTAGCATGCTAGAGGCTATCTGCTGGTAGGTATTTACCTACCAATCCCAACCAGTCCCAGACCAGCTCACTGACAACACACACTTCGATGGGTTCACAGCTCTCCCTCAACAAGCTATGAGGTGAGCAGAACAAAGATCAAGTAGGATGTAAGACTGTCTGCACTGAATTGTCATCTTCAAATAGAAGATGCAAAGACATCCACCAAGTGTATGAAAGCCATGTTTCAGTCTGGCACTTGAGGTTCCTTGTTTCAAGCCCTGATTTTGCCACAGGTTTGCTGTGAGGCCTCAAGCACACCGCTGCACCTTGCTTTACCCCTCTCTGACACAGGTCTGTGGAGATGGACAAGGGATAATTGCTCTATTCGTTGACTAGGCACAGCCCAGAGGGCTGACCCCAGTTCCCAGGAGCTGGGTACACTATTCTGAGAATGGCTCTTACTTCTCACAGAATCACAAGGTTGGGAAAGGCCTTGGAAGATCATCAAGTCCAACCAATCCCATCCTAAGCTAAACCACATCCCTAAATACCTCATCTCCCCTTTCTTTGAATCCATCCAGGGCAGGTGACTCAGCCCCTCCCTGGGCAGCCTGTTCCAGGCCCCCACAACTCTTTCAGTGAAAAATTGTTTTCTAATGTCCAATCTGACCCTGCCCTGGGGCAGCTTCTTGCCATTTCCCCTTGTCCCATCTCCTGTCACCTGGCTGAAGAGACCATCACCCACCTCTCCACAACCTCCCTTCAGGTAGTTGTAGGTGGTCACCTCAGGATCAACCAGAGCTACACCTTTGCATGCTAACAAGGAAAAAACTGACACTTGCCAATTCTTCCTCTGCATGCACTTTCCACTGGACTTTGAAGAAACACAGGTTCCTGAGGCAGCTTTCTCATGGCCAGTAGACACTGGTGTGTCACCAGGAGCTAAGAGCTGGCCTGGGCATCCAAAAGCACCTCACTGGGGTTTTTTTAACAAGAGGAGTAACAGGAGCAGGTACTCCTCTCACTGCACCAGAACCTGAGAGAGGAGAAGCAGCAGGTCTCAGCCACTGTCCCAGAACTGCAACCAAAACATGGCTGTGGAAGGAAGGTGGGTGGCAACAGCTTGCTGGAGGAAGGCCAGGAGCCAGGCACTCACCTCCCCTCCTCCAGCTGAGGAAGAAATTGAAAAGACATAGAAACAAGTCTTAGTCTATTAAGTTTATTGAAGGAAATTAGAGACAGCTTGATCACACTATGCATAAATACTGAAGCAAGGAGAAAACACCTGACAGCACAGCTGAACTGGGAAGGGGCAAGCTTAAGCAACCTTAGGGAACAGAAGATGAAACTCAAACACTAAGCCTAGAAATAAAGCAGATTTTGAACTGCAAAAGCAATTATCTACTAGAGAAACTAACCAGGGAAGACTCTCAAATACACCATCTGCCTTTCTAAAAGGCAGGCCAAGCTCAGCCACATCTCACTGGACTTTGCCATGGCCTGGACTGTAGCAGGTCACACCAAATGCTCAAGGCCACCCCTTTCCATCTTAAAAACACATGAGGCAGTGAATTTTTTTTCAAGGCTTAGTCTCAAACTCTACCCAGGTATTCACTGGGCTCCAAAAGTCCCCAAGTGGGCACAGGCTGGGGCCACACATGTCTCCCACCCCAGAACATCCCTGCCCAGGGGCCCAAGCGGGGGGATGGTAGCCAACAGCACCCAGACCCAAGCACTCACTTCTGAGAGATTTTATTCAGCTTTAAAGCCACTCCCCCAGCATAACATGACCACAGCTCATCAGCAAAGGCCTCATTCAACTCCCACTACGCTTCTCTTGTACTCTGCTCTCTCCTGGCTCTCCACCAGCACCCATTCTGGCCTCACTCATCTCTGAATTTTATGCATATTCTGTTCCCAAATCATTCAACTTCCCTGCCCCTCTTGCCCCTGCCCTGCCTCTCCCACAGACTCTGCTCCTGGTCCCCTCCTCCCCACACCCTGCCTCCAGCCACCCTCCCCAAGCCCTCACCCATTCTTACCTCTCAGTTTGCAGGAAGATCTCTGGGGTCCAATGTCCCTCCTGCTCTGGTTTCAAGAGGTGCTTTCATCTTCCCAAAAGGCCCCTGTGACCTCTGAGGGGCTGAGCATCACTGCACAGCCCACATCCACTTCTCATACCTACCTGCTGGAAGAGCAGTCAGACTGGAGTGCTCTGCCCACCCAGGATGACCAGAGCAGCTTCTGCAGGCAGAAGATGGCTCTTTGAGCCTTCCTGGAGACAGCCCAGGACTGTTGGTGCAGCTCACACAGCTGCTAGAGGAGCAATAGGCCTGGCATGACTCCTGCAGAGAGCACTCAGTAGCTACAGTGATCTGCTCTTACTGTGCCATGGGGCCAGCAATGCCACCTCCCCAAGCTCCTAAAGCAAATGCAACACATCATATGCCATGTACCACAAACCATACCTCAGAGGCTGGGCACCCAGAAACACTGGATTCATAGTTCACCTGCTCTTGTGCCTCAGGCCTGGGCATTTTCAGCTCCTGCACTGGGTGACTGTGTGGTTTTATGAGGTGACTCATAAAGGTCTCCAGTGCTTTGGGATGGCCTCACCTCTCAGCCTCCCATTCTCTCTGCTCATAGTGTTTTCCTGCCCTTCTCAACAAATGAGAGCCAAGTGCACCATCCCAGCAGGAAGACAGCATCCTCACTGGCAGGGACATGGTGCAGGCACCCAGGTTTCAGTGGGGGTACTGGCAGGCCACTTTGGGCTGCTCCTTCAGCCACCAGTTTGTCCTCTCATTCTCAGGCACAGAAAGTTACGTTCACTTGATGGTTCAGAGGGGCTGCAGTCTCACTGGAAGCAGGTACTGCTGAAGAAAGTGACACCAGGCAGGCAGCTCATAGGAGGAGTGTGGATTAGAACTTCAGACCAAGCAGAAGGGAGAGAACCCACATGAGATGGTCCTACAGTTTGCAATTGAGAGTGTGCCTCTCTGCAAACCCATGTCTCACCCCCTCCATCCTTCAGCATTCTCTTCCTCTCAGACTGGCTTGTTGGGTTTGTCTGATTCAATAAACTACTTTAGTTTGCTGAATTCAATTCTTTTGTTTCCTGGAATGTAGGAAGCATCTAATCTAAACTCTCTTTGGCCAGGAACCATAGGTGTCACAGAAAAATCAGATGTTAGCTGGGATACCAAAATTTCTGTGCATACCAAAACCAGCTTTCTCTTCCCAGAGAAAAAGACTTTGGGATTAAAATTAAAATTTGGGAATGGATTAAAGCTAAAGGAAGGAAGGGTTAGATTAGATCCTAGGGGGAAGTTTTTTACAGAGAGAGTGGTGAGGGGCTGGAACAGGCTGCCCAGAGAAGCAGTGGATGCCCCGTCCCTGGCAGTGTTCAAGGCCAGGTTGGATGGGGCCCTGGGCAACCTTGTGTAGATCCAGGCCTGGAGGTTGGTGACCCTGCCTGTAGCAGGGAGGTTGGAGCTCTCTGATCCTTGGGGTCCCTGCCAACCCAGACCAGTCTATGATTCTGTGATCTCCATGCAGGCTGTGATCTCATCTGATTGCAGGGTTAGGCCTGGTCAGAAGTTAGCTGGGACACCTCAAGGGGAAAAAGAGGTGCTGTAAGAAGTGGTGTTGGCAGTTTAATAGGTGATGCTGCTTCCTCTGAGTCAATACACGTCATATACCAGGAGAGAGGTTAAACTAGCAGGGGATCATAGAATCATAGAATGGTCTGGGTTGGAAGGGACCCCATGGATCAGAGAGCTCCAACCCCCCTGCCACAGGCAGGGACACCAACCTCCAGGCCTGGAGCTACACAAGGTTGCCCAGGGCCCCATCCAACCTGGCCTTGAACACTGCCAGGGACGGGGCATCCACTACTTCTCTGGGCAGCCTGTTCCAGCCCCTCACCACTCTCTCTGTAAAAAACTTCCCCCTAAGATCTAATCTAACCCTTCCTTCCTTTAGCTTTAATCCATTCCCCCTTGTCCTGCCATTATCTGCCCTTTTAAAAAGTTGAATCCCCTCCTGCTTATAAGCTCCCTTCAGGGACTGGCAGGCTGCAATGAGGTCCCCCCGCAGCCTTCTCTTCTCCAGGCTGAACCAGCCCAGCTCCCTCAGCCTCTCTTTGTAGGGCAGCTGCTCCAGCCCTCTGATCATCCTCGTGGCTCCTCTGAACCCTCTCCAACAGTTCCACATCTCTCTTGTATTGGGGGCCCCAGCTCTGGACACAGGACTCCAGATGGGGCCTCACAGGGCAGAGCAGAGAGGGACAATCCCCTCCCTGTCCCTGCTGCCACCCCTCTGCTGATGGAGCCCAGGATCCCATTGGCCTTGCGAGCTGCAAGAGCCACTGCTGGCTCATGTTCAGTCTCTCACCCACCACAATCCCCAAGTCCTTCTCAGCAGGGCTGCTCTCCAGGAGCTCTTCTCCCAGTCTGTATCTATGGCTGGGATTCTTCTGGCCCAAGTGCAGCCCCTGACCCTTGGCAGTGTTGACCCTCATTAGGTTCCCCCGGGCCCATCTTTCCAGCCTTTCAAGATCCCTCTGGATGGCTTCCTTTCCTTCTAGGATGGCTGGAGGCTGCTGGATGGAATGTAAAATGGGTATCCTGACAACTTGTGACATCTGTTGTGAGGAAGATGATAATCTTGATGTCCTAGGCAAACAAATCCTATCATCCTAAGCTCTGATAGCCATCAGTGAAAACCACACTCCATTGTAAGATGGTCCATCCCCAAAGAGGCTGCATTTCAGTAAAGATGGACTGTTGCAGTTATCTGTAGATGTGCTGGTGAGGTGGGAGTGACTGGTCCTAAGTAATTATTTTATTGTGTTTAGAATTCTTCATCTCTTCCAAGAACAACAATGTTTACCACAAAATAACCAAAGTTTCTCTTAAGCCAATTTTCTTAGGAAGCAAGGTACTATTTATTTTCATGTCTGAAATTCTCAAATATAAACAAGTGAGTAGAAAATTAAAGTGCTAAGCTATTTACAGGGGATACATGCTTGAGATGTCTGGTGTGCCAGTGCTCTAGGGCAGACTGAGGTGGTCCTCTCTCTCAGACTGTCCAAGGTCCCACTCAGTCACTAGTTCTGAGGACACCTCTGTGAAGAGATGATCCCAATCCCAGCTGACATCATCCTACCAAGAGGAAAAACACAAACATGCTGGAATATGACAGGTGACCCCCAAAGGTCTCTGAACAATGCCAAATGTTCAAGATGAACAGCAAAGAAAACTGTCACTGCAAGGGAAGTCCCAGATTTACTTGGCTAGAACAGGAACCTTACTCAGGATGGAATATGGATCCCTGCTGCAATTTAAAGATTCTTACAGAGTTCTTCATGTTCCAAAATTCTATAAAGGACAGATTTTTTTGATACTTGGTAATCTTAGATAATCTCAGGCAGGGCATAAAAATCTTCCACCCTTCTCCACTTCCACTGAATCATTTGCAGTTCTGAGCTGCAGAAAACCTTTGTTGCAAGTTCTGAGTTTCTGCCCTCCAAGCTGAGGTTGTTCTGTCCTGCTTTAACATATCCCTGTGCCCAAACCTCCAATTCTTTCTGCCTTTGTCCCTCTGTACCACCCTGCAGTGCTACTTGGAGCTCAGGGTGGTTAGCAATCAACAATACACAGTGCACTGTTTCCTTATTAGCTCTTTCATACTGAAAGGGGCAAATCATAGTGATGCCACGATCTCCCACAGAGAAAGTTCTACATATCTTTAAACTAATCTGCTGGGGAAATCAGACCTCCATCCTCTTGAACAAGCTCATCTTCACAGGCTCTTCCTCATCTCTCTCCTCCACTCCACCAACAAAGGCTCATTTTCCAAGTGTAGTCTGAGACACAGGAAGCTTTCACCTTGTTGGTGTTCCCACAAAAGACAGACTCACCTCTCGTAGTTCATGCTCTGGAGCCAAAACTTTGGTGAGAAGCTTCAGATCAACCTCTCCATCCTACAATCACACAGTCACAGTCTTAGAGACAGTAAGAAAGTAGACACCATCATTTCACAATGCTGACCTCATTAGAAAGAGGCAAAACATTAGAAAAAGGCACATACTTTGTCAAGAACAACAACAGGAGCCTCAACTGAAGAGGATGCAGGAGCAGAAGGCATACCCACGCTATTTACAGACACAAACAAGCATGAAAGCCATGCTGCAGAGAGAAAGCAGACAAGAAGCTGTTTGGATGATAGAGCTGTGTGTTTTATGCAGCTCAGTATCACTGCAGAGAATGATGGGAGTCTGGAAAGATTAGGAATCACATCAGTCAACCCACAGCAACATTCACTCACCAGAGTCTGAAAGGCAGCGTACTTCATAAGATCTTTGTCCAGGTCATGGTAGGTCAGCACTCGATTCACCTGCACACTGCAACAAGAAAGGGTCAAAGAACCATCCTGGGTAAGTGTGGAAGCACACCTGAGGAGAAGGGTGGCATGAACAGGAGTCTGGTGACACCCATCTGCAGCATCTATATCACCCATGTGGATTCTGGAGATGAGCATCCCCAGACAGAAGCAAATCTAATTCAACAAATAAAGAGTCCCTGACAAATCTGCATGCCAGGTTGTGCACATGCACAAAAATGGGATGTGGAGTGACCATGGACTCCCTGACCTTGAGTCACAGCTATCAAATACAAGCTCTTGAAATGTAGAAGCCAAAGAGAAATAGGGAGGTAATACACTGTTGTGCCACACTTCCCTTCACGGGTGATGCAACACTAGAGAAAAAACATATGTAAATTTCTTTTTGTGTTTGTCCAGGAAAATTACTTCTCTTTTCTACTGCAGGGTGACTATTATAGAATCATAGAATGGCCTGGGTTGGAAGGGACCCCAAGGATCATAGAGCTCCACCCCCCCTGCCACAGGCAGGGACACCAACCTCCAGGCCTGGATCTACACAAGGTTGCCCAGGGCCCCATCCAACCTGGCCTTGAACACTGCCAGGTGCTATGCACATGGGATTATGAAAAAAGGGAGAAAACAAAGACATGAACTCTAGTAAGAGACAATGAAGTGTCATTTTTTTTTGTTAAAAGCTATTTAATTACAATACCTACTCCCCACTTGAAAGAGAGGCATCGGTGGTGAGAAGGAAGATATCCCACCCCTCTAAATAAGGGTCAGTAGAAATCCCAGTCTGTGATCTTGGCAGCAGGCCCAACAGGGAAGAGGAAACTTCACTGATACATTTAAGCCAAAACCCCCAAAACTTTCCTGTTTTTAAAACTTGCTGGTCTCCCTCGAGCTAACCCCAAGACTATTCTGATAACACCTTCAAACAACAGGACAGTACTTTGCAAATTAACTAGGCACTTGAGTAAGAAGGATATCCTGTGGAGGGCAAAGCAGCCTAGGACAGGCTTCATCAGTGTGTGTGAGAAGGCTCATGTACTTGGAGGCATTTGAGGTTATGCAGGCAACCTTAAATCAAGCACTTCCTAACTTCTGGGAGTTTGATTATGCCACATCAAACATGCCACTCTAATGTAGCCTCTGCATACAGAGAAAGCACAGGCAGTAACTGCTTTCCCTGTGTAATAGGAAGCCAGAAGTTTACAGTGTTGAGCTTGGAGCCCAGCTGCCACAATACACAGTGCTGAGCCCTGCTGAACGGCACTGCCCTGCCTTCCAGAGAGGATGAGGTAAGGGGGAGTTTCATTCCACCAGCCATTTCGCACTGCTGATGTGAGGCTCAGCAACACCTGCCACTGCTCTTACCTGGGGGGAGCTGCCACTTGCATGGCCAGATCTTCCTCCTGGACCTCCTCCAAGTCAGGGATCACAGGAATGTCTGCAAGAAGAGAGCGGCAGTAAGTGGGGAGTATTATGCTCTCCTCTCACTAGAGACAACGGTTCCCTTGCTTCACAGATATATGAAACAGCCTGTTTCTTATTAGAAGAAAACACAAGGGAGTTATTTAGCAAAGATTAAAAATACATTGTTTAATATTAAAACAAGGCAATAAAGCTTTGAAGCTTGGGGTCAAAAGAAATCTTGCTAGAGAGGCAAATTTGGGCTTAGTAGGACTCCACAGCCATGTTCTGTGCATTTCAACACAACCTTGAAGCTGAAAGAAGCCACTTCACTTGCACTAAATCCCTCTGCCTACTCACCATCATCCTAAAGCTGGTAAGAAGTTTCTTACAAGATGTGTTATCATTTACTCAGCTGAGCCACCAGTCACCTAGACTCTGTTAGAAATGAAGAGTGGGCCAGGACAATGAGAAGCCATGTAAAACTACATACTGAGGAGCTGCTGGATGGGTCTCAGACTGTGCAGAGGCTTGTGACTTTCCTGATAGCTGAGCAGGGAAGTGCCAGTGGTCTAGCAGATACAAAGACTAGGGAAGATGCACCTAGCTCTAATATCATAAACCTTTAAATGACTTCCAGTGTGCCCCTGGAATGGCTGATGGGTCACTGGGTATTCCCAATACAAGGGCCATAGGTACTCCAGGACAATACAAACAAAAGAATGGAGGAGAGGAGGAAGAACTGAATCCTGCTAATGGAGCAAGGCTCTAAGGGCATTGCATGCTTTTGATTTTAAAAAGCGTTGTAAACAGCTGGAGACTGAGACAGCAAAAACAGAGAGAGGAAGAGGTAACTGGAGGTGCAAAGCAAGGACAGAGTACACCAGCACAGAGCTCCTTTAAAGGCTCAAGGCCACAAAGTCTCTCCAGAGACACCGACCCCTCAGTCCATGGAGAAGCTGGTGGCTTGGCTCTGGGAAGAGGTTTCACAGACACAGTGTGCGGACACTGGAGCGAGCGGGCTGTTCCCTGCTCTGACAGCAGCACAGCCATGCTGTTGCTGGATGGCAGCAGGCAGCTGGGCCTGGCTTTGCCCCATTTCGCAGCCCAGGCTGAGATGAATATTCAGAAGCTGGAGAGGTGTACCCACCTGTGGCGCTCAGGGCTCTGGGCAGGGTCTTCCTGAAAAGCCCCTTGTCCAGCCGGCCGCCTGTCAGAGCTTCACAGGCTCTCACTGCCCTCCCCTGCTGAACATCCACCGCGCATCCCCCCGGCTCGCTGGCCGGTGGGGCAGGAGCCAGCCCTCGCCCAGCTGCAGCAGGACACAGGTCAGCCCGGGCCTTGGTGCTGTGGCCATTTGGAACTGGCCACACAGTGGGATTTCTCACTAATTGGCTGCCTGGCGGAAGGCTGAGCAGGACAGGGGCTGCTGCGAGCGCCTGGCCGCAGCGAAAGGCAGTGACAGCTTGGCCAGCCTCAGCAGAGCTCCCCAGCCGCCCAAGGGGCAGGTGCCTGCCCTCCGACTACAGCAAACTTCCCAAAGACATTTAAAGGGAAACCGCAGCAACAGGCCCCCCAGGCTGTCTCTCAGACAGAGGACACAGCCCAAGACACCCCGTCGTCACCAGGGCAGATCCTCACCCCTCTGCCTGTAGGGACAATACATGGAAGCGGCTGCTACCCCACTGGCTCTTCCCTGGGGGGCACCCAGCTCTTGGTAAAGCCTGTAGCAAAATGCAATTACAGGACAAAAGCATCTCAGTGGACAGACAGGCTGGCCTGTGGAGGCAGCTGGGAAGAACTGCTCAGTGGCAGTGTGGGAGCAAGTCTGTATACAAGCAAAAAATACCAAGGAGGGAAGGGACGAGTGGGACGGGTCTGAGGGGAGGGCTGAAGTGCTGTGCAGGGTGCCCTGTTAGGTCCAGCCAAACGAGCATGGGAATGAGAAACAGCCCAGTCTCCCTTGAGCTAATTTATCCTTTTCAGCAGAGACTGAATGTTACTCAGCAAACACACCTCAATGAAGAGCTCACACAGAACAGAGCTGCCTTTGCCCACGAAGCAACATTCCCTGAAGCAGGAGAAGGTCAGACCCTTATTCTCTTTGGACAGCAGAAACATGGAAGGTGTTTGCTCAAACTGAATTTCTTCATTTTGGTAGCTGTTTCTGGGGTCCCCTCTCCCTGGTTCCCTTTGGCTTTCACTGATCTCTTTCTGCACTAGAAAAAACTGTAAACTTAAGAGCCCAGATCAGTGATACCTCTTCCATTTTTCAGGTTCCCAAAGAGTCCTGGATTTGCCAGTAGTTGTTTTATCTCATTGCCATTGAATTCCATGGAGACATACCCAAACCCCCTGTGTCACCCCTATTCCATATAAGCAAAATCCAGTTGATCACATTGAAATTCTTTCCAAAAGAAATTCAAGGTTCTGGTATTTTATAGGTACTTGGAAAATGTTTCAGACAGAAGAGATGGAAAAGCTCTGGGGGCTCTTGCCAGCCCCTTCAACAAAGGGCAGCACATGCTTGTTCTTGCAAACTGAGACTGATTTTGTCCATTTCTAGGCAGAAACAATACCCTTTAGGACTGTCAGAGGCAGACAGGTAACAGAATAAAACCATCACAAATTATTCAAAAGTATCAGCTCCCCTGGCTAACTACTACCAATGGCAAATCAGCCCTGAAATATTTGGGTCTTTATTTCACTTGTTACTCCTAACTTCCTCTTCCCTCTGCCAATTCCTGTGTTGGTGCCTCTCTAGAATCCTTCTCCTTTCCCTTTCTGTACAGTTTGCAAAGTGTCTCAGTTCTCACTTCATCACCAAGGATCCAACTTTACCCCTCCCTCAGTCTCCAGCTCCCTAATTGGTTTTATTGCTCTTCCTAGGACTCACATCTCTTTTTCCAGCAAGTTCTGGTAACTCAGCCAAGTCATGGCACTACATCAGCTACAGGGGGAAGAACCACATGGGCTGCAAAGAGTGCTTTACTTTTAATATCCCCATTAGATGCAGTGAGGTTACTTAGATATAACACTATATATGCACAAAGGTCCTCCCAGTGTCACACTACAGCACTCATACAGCTTTTTCCAACAACAAGGTTACAAACCCACACTCTGTGTTCTTTGGTTTTCCCCTCCTGTTCAGCGTGAGGGTTTCAGATCGTTTCCCATCACACAGATAAGCCTGTGGTTTTGCTCCAGAATTTTGACATCACTGACCAGGCTCTCATGTCTGAATTCAGCACCCAGGCAGGTAAACTTCAGAAATGACTGCACAATGTACCTACATGCTGAGGAGCTGCCTGTGTGCCAAAGGAAACACCTTCACAGACACCAGGTCACCGAAATGAAGTGAACAAATGACCCATGCATTACAAAAAGAAAACGTTTGGCAGCTGAGAAGGGGTAGCTTCAAAACCTGGAAACAAAAAGTGACTCTCTTCAGTCTAGCTCTAAAGCTTTGTAGGCTTTTTGCTTGGTATTATGTAGCGACCAGCAGAGAGCAACATGCAATTTGATATGCATCTTAGATGAAGCCATTTTATTAGGTGCAATCACACAGATTCTAGACCTTTATTACTGCAAACATGGAAAGCTAAAAAACTGCTAATTAGTTACACACACTGTTCACACCACACTGATTGGTTAGTGATTATAATGAGTTCTGATAAACCTATCTTATAGCTAAATATCCTTAGTTTACCTTCAATGCCTAAAAGCATCCACACACCTGCTGGTTTTGACCCTCTTGTTACGGTTGGTTCCTGACATGTTCTGTTACTCCCAAGTCCCTTCCCATAACTGCTTCTTGGTTTAGGGCAGCCTGTACCCCTATCAACAAGGCTGCTGTGTTTTGAGAATGTGATTATTAGGATCCTCTCAGCATGAGTAACTTCTCCTCTCTCATGGGAACAGAAGAATATTGTCAGGGCCTAAATCTTGGGAGAAGCGAGCTAGGCCGCGGGCAGGCCTGCTGTCTGCCCTGACAGTGTTGGTTTTGTTGGGTTGGGGTTTTTTTGGCAGGGGGGAAGTTGCATGATTCAGATGCATTTTGGAGGAGAGAGCAGCTTCCACAGCCTTTAATACCAGCCAATTTTTAATACCAATGTAGGCACATCTCAGAAGCAATGTCAGAAAAACCTCACAGCTTCAGCTGCAGTTCTCCTGTCTTCCTGCAGACTTTGAAATCAGAATAAACTGACATGATACTAACAGTAAGAAATATTAAAATAGAAGTTGAGTTACTGTTAAATTTTTTTTTAAAGGGCAACAAATTGAGTATGAACCATCTCCATTGCCTGTGTTAGGTAACATTCTCACAGAGAGTGCTACTAAAAATGAAACCCAGAGAATGAGGATCCTGCTTTCATTTTAGCTGGAGGGAGAATAGGTACATGCACACATCAAGTAGTGTCCTACAAGCAGGAGTAGTGAGTGTGTCCAACAGAAAACAGAGGAGAACACAATTCAGTGCCTGCAGAGGCCTTAAGGAGGAATGGATAAGGTTTCTTTTCATGGCTCAAAATGACTGGGAACAAAGTAACACAAAACCTTTCCCCCTGGATTTCTCAGTGCATAAAGAAATAAAACACTGGCTTCAAAAAGTGCTCATGGTAGAGATGTGAACAAAGAGGTGAGCACCAAATGCTAGACGACCACTGCAAACTCCCCTCCCTCTCCCAGATGATGGTGAAGAAGAGTGAACAAAGAATGAAACCAGAACAAGTCCATCCATGCAGAAATTATGGTGGGTAGGAGACACCAGTACCAAGCGCTGGCTAACAGGAGAGTTGCACCAAACTGATGATCTTAGAACATCTAAGTCCCTACATGTAAGAACAGCAGTATTATTAAAATAGCTGGACTGAGCTAGGTCTTACAAAAAAAGAGCTTCATGGCTAAGTTACTGCAAGACACCAATAGCATAAGGCACAAGTGTGTGGATGGTAGGAGGAAGAGGGAAGGAAAAGATTGAGGGTGACCTACACTTACCTGCAAATAGCCAAACAGTAAGCAAGGAACAACAGCTTTTGAAGTCCTAAACATAGGAGGGCTTTGTGCATTCATGACAGAGTACATGCAGCAAGGACAACCTTTTTTACCTCTTAGCAAATAACTTACTGGCAGCTGAGGAAGACAACCACAGAAAGCAAGAAACAGGAGGCAGATGAACCTGCACCACCTTAATATCCAGTTGCTCCTGCAAGCTGTCGAGTTGCACTTCCCTTCCCAGGCAGAGCTGATTGTTGGTTTAGCAGCAACACCTGCAGGCTGGGTCCCTTAAAATCCTGCAAGCTCACAGCAAGTTCTTGTCCTGGCCCCAAAGAACTAAATTCTCTGGTAGATAGAAGAGAGCACGTAAGTGGGGACAGACAGAATCTATTCAAGGTCAGGCAATGTATCAGTTGCAGAGATGGATCTAGAAGCCAGATTAGGCCTGCAGTTAGTCACCAATGTGGGTGCCACTTTCTTCCTGAGCTGCTTTAAGAGTCTCCTAAGCCATCAAGCTGACACCTGAAAAAAATTACTCCCATCTCATGTGGGCTGATTAACTCCCCCCAACTGAGTAAGTGTTCAAGGGCCAGTTTAGAAGGGGCACTCTTGCAGTGGGACCATGCTGCCCTCCCTCCCCACACACCAGGATAGCCAGAGAACACAAAGAGGGTAGTGGTTTCTGGAGCTGGCAGTCCCCTGCCACTAAGCAGGCACAGGAATGAAACTGACTTTAAGTTGCTTGCTCATAAAATGTAAAACTGAAATAATTACAATATCTCTGCTGCTGCAAAACTTTGTTTTACTGAATGCAGTTACCTTCTGCATCACGTTGGGGGAATTTTAAACAGGCAAATGGAAGAAGGTCTGATTGAAGATGAAGTTAAGTGAAAGAAATTGGTCTCATTTAGCACATGACAGGATTCATCTGTGTTCCCAAGTCCACTGAGGTAGCATCATGGGCGTTTCATATTCATGAGCTGCTGCGACACTGTGTCCCCTCATTTACAAAGCACCGTGTTCAGCAAATTCTGTCCCTGTGGACACTCCGTGCATTTCATGGTCTTGTCAGAGAGACATCAAACACTTCAGTAACCAAATACCAGAAAATGGCTTTAATTAGCACATCTCAATGCAATAAATAATTTTTCTCTCCAAGTGGAAAAATGGAGAATTTAAAAAAAAAAATGAAAAAAATGTGGAAAGCAACAGGCAAAAAAAAAAAAATCTTCAAAAAAACATAAGGAACAAGGGACACTGACAGCTTCTGCTGAACACACAAACAAGCTTGAAGCCCCTTGGAAGCTTTCTCAGGAGAGCAGCAGGCAAATGGAGAGGATAAAGCACACTTCTTTGGATGCTTGGACATTAATTTCATAGGGATGCTTTTCCCCAACTGAAATTGTCCTACTCGCAGGGAGTGGAGCAGGCACCTGCCTGAGCAGCCAAGAGGGAGATGAAAACCTGGAGTGAAAAGCAGGTGGTACTACTGCTGCTAGGGCACAGCCTCAGAAGTTGAGACAAGCAGAAGATAACCTGAGAGTCCCATGTCCCAAAGCACCCTTCTGAGAAGAGAATGGTAACAGCACAACCTGGCCGAGCTGATGGGAAACATCACCCGGTGAGCGGTTGCCAGAGGAGTCATAGGATCTAGGGGAGGTGATGCAGCAGGTTCAGGACTGACCCTCCTGCTGTGCCTTAAAATGCAGAATCATGCATTTGCCTTGCATCATACAAAACACTTCTTTTCTTCAGCCACCAAGCTCTGATGATACTGTCAGCCAGATGGATGACTGGCTGGGAAGTCAGGTGGTCCATGGACACTCTACTTGCTTCGATAGTCTTGTGCTTCCACAGACTGCTTGGTGTGGCATGGCTTCCTTCCCATCTGAGAGCTTGCTGGGGACAGGCATCAGGCATGTTTGCTGCTTCCCAGGGCTGCCTCTGCCCAGTTTTGACCACTGGGAAGTGTGAAAATGGACAGGGCACAGAACAGCCCTGTAGATGAGCTCAGTGCAGGGCTTCAACAGGCAGTAATCCATGGCCTGTATTGTGCAGTAAGTAAAAGGAGACACTGGTGTCTTTAAAGATGAGGAATATCTTAATGCATAGGTTTGTTTACCAACAGAAGACAGGAGAGAGTGGAGGCCAGGCTCAGGACCTGGAGTCCAGCATATGCCTGAAGTTGTCAGCGTTTAGTGTGGTAACACACCTCCTAGCCTTGCCAACAGCCCCCTGACAGACCACCATGTCTGCCCTCCTTTTCAGTAACATCTGTTTTCCTCTTTTCAAAGGATGTTCCCTGTTCCTTTGCAGTATTCCCCTGCTGAAATACGCTCAGAAGGTTGGTGGGGCAGCAGATGAGAAGCCATGAGGTGCCCAGAGAGAGTCTGGTGAACTCAGAAACACAAAACCCTCCTCTGCAATGCTGGAGATGAGTGATTTTGCACTAGAGCATTACTGTGGCAGGGAAAGCAGCTTCTCAGGATGCTCCTGTGGAATGATGTTCGGGAGCAAGCATGTCTGATTCTATTTCATCCTCTTCATGTTACACTGGAAAAACAAGACAAACTACATTTCTTTTATGCTAAATCCTTAGGTTTTTCTATTTTTTCTTATATATATTTATTAAAAAAATGCCTCTTTGATCGGCAGCACCCATGACACTTCCACATCCAGCAACTCCTCAGAAGCCTCCCTCCCTCCACACAAGGCCACCGCTGCTGACAGCCAGCTGGGTTTGATCAGAGCCACTCAGAATCGGATTTTCATAAGACAGATGAGGAATCTTACTGCTGCTCTCTCTCATATCAGATGAGAAACTGAGGGGGAGGGGGGGACCAGTCCTGAGGGAACGACACTACAATCAAGGGCTACGCGGTTCTCTCTCTGTCCCTCCACTGCTGCAATTTTCAAAGGAGTTTGCCTCAGGCAGTTTTAAATGATGGTGTCTCAATTCTGTAATCATCTTTCAAGAGCTTTTTCTTAAAGGGTATTTTAGGTAAACCTAGTCCGTCAACTACACTTATGGACTCAGCAATCACAGCCCCAGTATGACTGTGTACCTACCATATCGCAGAGATTAGCGATGGAGGATGCTTACCCAGACCATCATCTTCAGCCCCCAACAAGCTGTGTGTGCTCCCTTGCAACTAAGCTGCCCACTGCCCCTTGGCCAGTGAGCTGCTGTTTCAAATAGGACTTCAGACACATCCCTTGGGATATATTCTCTGCTCCCACCCTGCCCACTGTGGCTGTCAGGAGGTAGCTTTCCCTGAACACCAGAAGCTCCAGGCCACAATGCCAGCAGTCACTGGAGGAGTTCAAACTGGACTAACAGCTCAGTGGACACCATCAGGTTGGGCTGAGTCTGCCCTTCACTGACCTTCTGCAGAGACTCGGGGTAGTGCACTAGGGGAGTGGCCAAGTGGTGGCCAGTGTGCTACAGAGCCACACACAAAGACATAGTGCAAAATCCCAGAAACTCAGCAGTCACCATCACTCTCTGCCCCAGCACCCACCCCCACACCCCCAGCCCATTCACACCATTTCAGAAACACCATGTTTTTCACTCCATCTCCATCCATTGATGCTCAGAACTTTTTGTCCATTTAGCTCTCCTCAAACCACTTCATCACTGCCTCCTGAGCTTATGAAGTACCCACTGGCCATCTCCCTGATTGTTCTTGCAAATTCCCTCCCTTTCTTATCCTCATGTTCAGCCAATGCAGCTGTTCTGGTAGCTCACAGCCCCTGGAATCTGTGAGTACTTGGGTGTGCTGTGTAAAAACAGCAGCTCACCAGGGAAGCAACTGGCAAGCTTTATCAGGAATGACAGAGCCAATAACGACCCACACTGTGCTCTATTCTCAGCCCTGTTTGGAGCAATTTCTTCATTGATGAGTATTTGCATGCAGCTCAAGAGGTGTCTGATATTTTATGGCTGTGAATTTCAGATGCTGGATATCCTGTGAGGGCTTTCTCCCACCTGACAGAAGGATGTGGGGACCATGAGATATGCCTGCTTCCTCCTCTGTTGTGCACAGAGCCTGGACTCCCATCTTGTTCAAATGCAAAGGAGCTGCTGGCACACGCCAGAAGGGTAAGAAGTCCTTCTAGAGGTTTGACATCGTATAGAGAGGTCTAATCATCAGCTCTGCTTCCTTGAGGAGGCTTCCCAGCAGGCAGGAAGGGGTTTTGCCTTGAGGGCACAGATCTAGTGACTGTCTCCTGGCAGCTTTCCTCACCTGCAGGTCAGGTGTGGGTTGTCTGTGTAGCATAGTCAGGCTTTCATTTCAATCAGCTGTCTCATTCACACACACACTATCTGCTTTAAAATAACAAGCCATTGTTCCTGCAGACAGAGAATCACACATCACATCCCAATCCTCCAAGAAAAGCCCTGTTCCAGGAGCTATGTGTACCAAGGGTAACAGAGAGCTGGGGGGAAGGGACTTCTGAAGCTGGGGCAATAGTCTATGGAGGAAGGATAGCTGGGAGAGAGAAGACAACTTTAGCTAACAAGCCCCCATAGAGTGCTGGAAAAATCCAAGGGCAATGTAGTGATGAGAGAGGCATCTGGGGGAGTACAACTCAGCAGTGCAGAACTGGTGGACAAAAAAGGAACACCAAAGAAACTTATAGCCAAAAGGACAAAGCAGCTTGCTGACAGGGAGGAGGAATGCCAGCATTTCTCAGCCTTCTGTAACTACATGCCAGGAAGAGACACACAAGCAGAGCAAAGCCAAATGAAATACCCAAGCAAAGGCAAAACAGAGACTCTACTGCCCTGCTGGAGAAAGGAGAAAAGGGAGGGGAAAGCCCTTTAAAGTAAACTTGGTTGTTCTGTCTTCTCTCCCACCTTACGACAAAGGAGTCTGCATTTGGGAGAAGCTCTTGGCTGCTACAGAAAAGGAAGCAGTGCTTTGCAGACAGCACTTTTTAAATTCCACTGATAGTCTCCCATCTCCCATCTCATGCAGTTTCCCTGCCATGCAGAGCTCAGTCCCCGCTGCCCATTTCCCCTGTTGACACGGACAGAAAATTGAACAATTACCCTTAAACTCCTCTCTCTCAGATTGCCCAGATTGCTACATACACAGCATTAAGCCCCCAATTGCCCCCTGGCCAAAAGTGACTCAACTAGGCTGTCCTTTAGGAATTAAACACTTTTGTATTGCTTGTGAAGGTTTATTATGCCTCGCATTGTGATGCATTAAATCCTGCTAAAGCAGGTTTCCCACCATGCAGAGGAGCTGGGCCCTCCCATGGCAAGGTGCAGCTGGGCACACATCCACCTAGCAAAGATGCATTGTCCATTTGCCTTGCTTGTGTACTAGCACAAACCAGTGTCTGCTCAGGAGGATGGGCACTAAGCTCCCAGTGGGTGCTATAGGAAACCCCAGTACCCATCAAGTAGACACCCCAGACGCTGCACTGTTCCAAAACAGTCTGTCCAGCCTGGAGTTTCACAGGAGCAAATGGTGCTTTTAGTCAAACACAAGTCTTTGCTTTCTTAGAACTCAAAACTGGCTCCTCTTTAAAGTGGCTCTCTTGTCCTAGACTAGTCTAGCAAAAATATGGATTAGAGACAATTAATTCTGAGCACAACCTGAGCCAAGGTACTTCACTGCAAGTATTTCAGTGGTTTGTATTGCACAGTATGGATGACTTGCACCCTCTGTGTTTCTGGTGCAACTATAAGGAATGGCTGAAATTGCAGGTAGTTCCATGCATGTCCCTGTCTGCCCCACTCCACTCAGAGCCTCCCATGTTACTTCAGTCTTTCTACACAGCCTGGGAAGTGATAGTCCCTCTCTCAAACTCCCAGGGAGACGAGGAATTAGATATTATTTCAAGCACAGGATGAACAGCCAGGAGCAGTGAGAGAATTCTACTGTTATTTATGAAATGACAAAGCATATCAAGCCCAAAAGTCTTCACTTGGCTGTACAACCTTCCCTCCATTCTCCACATGCCAAACTGGGCTCCCTCCAAGCCCCAGACTTTTTTTTTAACAATTTCTCCAACAGATTGCAAATTCTGAGCCTCTGGGTGTTAGTGATGTATAAATTACCTCAAGTGAGCACAATTCAAATACACAGGAATACCTTTTTAAGGGCATATTGTTTTGTCCTTCATCCTTCTAATGAAAAGGTTGGGTAGGGGACAAGCAATGTTAATGGAATGGTAGAGCTCAGCTTTCTAATAGGTTAAAGGAAGGCGATCCAAATGTGTTGGTTGACAGCAGCAATCATTACGCAACTGTGCCTGTTCATATTAAGGTGTACAAGCTCACACATTATGCAGCACAAAATAACCATGACCCATCCTTGGGGATCCATACAGCAATGTCTTGATTTTGGTACGTTGAGAATCTGAGCTTTACAGTTAAGGACACAAGCCCAAGGGGAGGGTGATGCAGCCCAAGTTACTACACAGCCACAGCGTGCTGCTGCCTGCCTTCTCATCTGCCCTTTTTTTAAACACAGTCACCTTCCCTGGATGTGGCCAAAAAAAAGGGTAGATGAGGTACTTAGGGATATGGTTTAGCTGAGGATGGGATTGGTTGGACTTGATGATCACAGAATCACAGAATCGTAGGGGTTGGAAGGGACCTCGAGAGATCATCGGGTCCACCCCCCCTGCCAAAGCAGGCTCTTCAAAGGTCTTTCCCAACTTTGTGATTCTGTGATTCTACACTGGGATCTCTCTGCTTATTTCAAAAAAGTAATTTTACTCAGGTTCTGGAGTTTGTTTATATATTACTTTTCTTCACTGTAATTGCTGAGCCCACACATAAAACTCCTCTCCCAGAATAGCTTGCTTGATCTCCCAGTAGAAGAAATAGGACCACAAGCATGCAATGCCCTCATCCATATGCAATTTAGATCTAGAATCATAGGGGTTGGAAGGGCCCTGGAGAGCTCCTGGGGTCCAACCCCCCTGCCAAAGCAGCTCCCCAGCTCATATTGCACAGGGCGGCGTCCAGACGGGGCTGGAATCTCTCCAGAGAAGGAGACTCCACACCCCCTGGGCAGCCTGTCCCAGGGCTCCCTCACCCTCACTGGGGAAAAGTTCTGCCCCAGGTTGGTGCAGAACTTCCTGTGCTCCAACTTGCAGCCACTGCCCCTTGTCCTGTCCCCACAGACACTGAAAAGGGGCTGGCCAATTCCCCCTGCATCCCATGCTTAAGGTATTTATAAACATTAATTAGGTCCCCCCTAAGTCTTCTTTTCTCCAGGCTGAACAGCCCCAGCTCACCCAGCCTTTCCTCACAGGGGAGATGCTCCAGGCCCTTCATCATCTTTGTAGCCCTTCTCTGGACTCTCTCCAGGAGATCCCTGTCTTTTTTATCCCAGGGAGCCCAGCACTGGACACAATACTCCAGGTGGGGCCTGCCCAGGGCAGAGCAGAGGGGGAGGATCACCTCCTGTGACCTGCTGGCCACACTCCTCCTGATGCCCCCAGGATCCCATTGGCTCTCTTAAAACAACAGATCCACAACCAGTGTATTTGAGTGTACCAGGAACTGCCTAGGTAGGAACCATAATCAGATTACTGGGATTTCTCTTCTAACATGTAGATTTAAGCCAAAAATGAACTCTGGTTTGCAAACTATCCAAATTAAAGTCTTAACCATAGATTAGCCACAGATAAGTAAGTATATTTAGGACTTGCCATACCTTCATACCACATTCTGCATCAATTCTATTCTGCATTAATTACCCAAGGTCTTGGAGCACTGAAAGTCACATGCTGCAAACATGTGGCAAGTGTTTTTATCCCTGGCTAGCAAAGACAGTTATACTCTGAATAAAAGACCAAGGTTCAACAAGAAGGACAGCATGTATGCAAACAAAGAGCTGTTCAGAACAGACTATCAGCCTCAGTGACAAACACTGAAATTTAAGATGCCCAAGAAACTTCCCATGGGGAAAATTAAGTCTATTCTAAAGATGCCAACACTATAAAGGTGCCACTTCTGGCAGTCTTATGTTGCAATGCTTAATCTGTCTGGAAGACCCAAATAAGTCTTCATTTAATCTCATTAACCATACTGATGTCTGATCCTTTGTGACTCCTGGTAATTCTTCTGATACTTAGTGATATTTTCCAATTGAGGTAGCTCCTAGTGACTTTAATGAGTTCCTGTGCTCCCCACAGTTCCCTGGTGCTCATCTCAAAATTCATACTGTGGATTTTTCCTGAGATTTCTCTTGGCTCATCCAGTCCTAGAGGAGCAGGTGATACATACTATAAAAAACACTGTTGCTACATGAGGTGTCCAGCAGATTTCACAGCAGCCTGTGTTTAGCTTATCATCTGTGATCTTGGGTTAGGGCAAGCAAATTTTTAAATTAAGCATTCCCTCATGACAGAGACCCAAGGAGAGTGGTGGTGCAGGCACTGGTCCTGGTGGGAACAAGACAAAAATATAAGAGAGGCTTTAAGGATACCCCAAAACTAGGGGTCAGCAGTGATTTCTTTCCCAACTCTTAACCTTTCATTGGTCTTTTAGTTATCTTTTTGCCCCAGCAGACTACTCTCCATGTGGAAGGAATCACAGAGAAAAGCATGGCCTCAATGGTTTCCCTCTTCCCAAAGGTGCTTTATGATTTTGTGTTAATGAAGAGCCAGAGTTAGACTACAGGCTCACTTCCTCAACCTCCTCTCCATCTCCTTTGCTCTCCCTCATTCAGCAGCTGGAGATACTAAGGAGCTCACAAATTTGTTTACCCCCAGGGTGGTTCAGTTCCTTGCCATTTCCTACAGGATGTCTCTTTTCACTGTACTGGATAACCCCCAGACATGCACGAAGGCTCTTTTTGCAGTCAAGTAGGTGATGCCTTACCTCCTCCATCATCTGATGTCTCCAGGCTCTGCTGTCTGAGACGATGGCTGCAGCAAAACACATGGAAGAAAGAATCTCACTTGCAAGCCCAGGAAAGCATCTTCTTGTGTCCCCTTCCTCTCTACAAGTCACATGTCCTGTCAAGGGGAGAGTTCCCAGGTATGCTTTGCCTGCAGACTAACCTTCTACGCCCCTCATTGCTGGACCCAGCAGAAATCTCAGCTTAGAGTACTTAAGCAAGATGCCTCATGCTGAGACTAACCTCTAGGCTGCAGAGAGTAGGGTCTGGGGTAGGTCTGAGAGGTAAGTGTATACTTTCTACTTTCCCTTCTTTCTATCCTATGGGAGTGACAGTGCTGTTGCCTACCTCATATCCTGAGCCCTAGAGAGTGACCAGCCCTGCCTCATGCCAGGACACATGACATGAATTCATGCTGGGCTCTGCACCCTTCCCAAGTTCCAGATCTTGGTGTATTGATGTTTAGAGTCACATGTCCATTCTCCATAAGATCAGATGTAAAAGGTGAGGAAGGAATCTCAGGAACAATGGGAACTTACTCTTCTACTTCTTCTGCATGCTTTCTTCCTGACCTGCAAGACAAGGTAAGGCTTATGTTTAGAAAAGGGCAGAGAAAATTAAAAACTGTACCTTTCCCTGCATCACTGTTACTGTGCAAAACAGTTCCTACCCCGGGTGTGATGTAACACACTGTACCTTTAAGAAGGTCTGAGTGACCATTAAAAGAGTGTATCCAAAAATCCTTGGTGCATCACATTGAAGCAGAAGCATTTGGGTCCAAGGAGGCAGCTATGCTCAGAATCAGCAAGAGCTACCTGGGTTTTTAGTTTCTCAGGTACTTTTTCATGCCCTCTGCCATCAGCTGCAGGAAAAGCTTGCTTTACTTGAGAAGAGAGCTCAGCACATTAAGGAGTGAAGAAGATGCTATATTTGTCTACCTACCCCAGAGAGATCAACAGGTCCTTCCTCCCCCCAGGCCATGCATAGAGATTCTCTGGTTGCCTTTGTAGGTTAGGAGCCCCACCTGAGCTGGCCAAGTTCAGGTCAGACATGCTGTCCCTGCAGTAAATCAGGGTTGATCTGGCTGAGTTAACAGGAGTTCATAATAATAGTGGGGGGAGGGAGGGTGTGCAGGGGCACTGGCAAATGGCAGCTCCCTTGCAGCTCCCTTGCTCTCCACCCCAGCAAGCCCAGAAGTAATTCAGTCCCGATTAGGGACGCTTGTTCAATATTCAAAATGTAAAACATGGAGGTTGCTGAACCAGCACTTTGAAAAGTTAATTAAATGCCAGGTTTCTTTTTAGCAGATACTCCATCACTCACTGATTGCTTTGGCCATTTTGCAGAGTGAAGTTTCATTTCGATGCGTTGGGAATAAATATTCTCTCCTCCCTTGAAGCCAGGGTGCCATGACAAAGAATGTAGGGGGCTCTCTCCTACCACATGCACTGCCCCAGGTCACACTAAGATGTCAGAGAAGTTGCTTCACTGCTTTGCACTGCCCTTTTCTGTAGCGACCAGCAGAGAGCAACACCCAATTCAATATGAATTTTAGGTGAAGCCATTTTATTAGGTGAAATCACACAGATTCTAGACCTTTCTTACTGCAAACGTGGCCAGCTAAAAAACTGCTCATTGGTTACACACACTGTTCACACCACACTGATTGGTTAGTAATTATAATGAGTTCTGATAAAGCAAAATATTGTTAGTTTACCTTTAATACCTAAAAGCATCTGCACACCTGCTGTTTTGAACCTCTTGTTATGGCTGGTTCCTAACATGTTCTGCTACTCCCAAATACCTTCCCATAACTGCTTCTTGATTTAGAGTAGCCTGTACCCCTATCAACAAGGCTGCTATGTTTTGAGAATGTGATTATTAGGATCCTCTCTGCATGAGTAACTTCTCCTCTCTCATGGGAACAGAAGAATATTGTCAGGGCCTACATCTTGGGAGAAGAGAGCTAGGCCGCGGGCAGGCCTGCTGTCTGCCCCGACACTTTTCAAAGTACTTTATGAAATGGGACAGGTCTCTCCTCACCTGTCCTCTGTTCTAGCTGGTTATACTCCTCATCTAGCTCTCCTGTGAACAATCTAAGAGCAAGGAGCAGGGCACAGAGACTGCCTAGCTATGAGGAGAAAACCCCTTGTCTCCACTCCTCTCCCTGAAGCTTGCAGTCTGTGAGAAGCTAAACGTTACACTGAATTGGTGATCTGAGCCCAGTCGTGTCCACAGACAGAACTCCAGCTGTGTAGGTGACATCCACACCTGGGCTCTCAGCTATTATCTGCACCCTTCTGTTCATGAGAAGAGGCAGAAGTGCAGTGGGGCTGGGGAATTTAGGAAAGAGCTCTCTTCCAGTGAGGAGTAATCGTCCAGCTCCCTCTTTCTTCCCAGTGGTAAAACAAAGCAGCTGACAGTATGGAGAAAGAAAGGGATGGCTTCAGAGAGTCCATCACCAGCTCTCACCAGAGTATAGACTCTGAGAAGACAGAGATGGAAAGAGATGCAAGATTTATTCTATTCTATTTGTCCTTTCTGCTTTTACAGAACTGCTTCCCACACCTTGCCTTCAGAGCCTTGCCCTCAACTGAGCTTAAACATCCCAAATGATGGCTTTGCAGAGTCTTGCACAGTGAGATGATTTCCTGGAGGTTCAATCTAACCTCTTCTTAGCATGATCCCGTTACTCCTGATAATTGTCCAGCCCCAGATAACACTATTTCTCCATACTCCCACTGCTTACATCTTTGCTCATCTCCTGTCCCCAGGCAGGAGTGAAACACTCCACATGTTTATACTTCCCTGGAGAACATCACTCCTGCTATCCCTGTAAGCAATTTCTGTTTCTTTTTCCTGAGCTCCCTGTCATGACAGATACCCAGGTGGCCCATGGGGAAGGCAGTCATATGTTAGTCCTAGAGGCAGAGACTACTTCACTCATGTTCTGAGACTTTCTCAACTTTTCCTTGTTATATTAGGAAAGGACTTATGCAGGGCAATAAGCAAATAGTTCATTAGGAAACAGCTGCATCATATTGGGAAAAAATTAGTAATTTGGGGAACTAATTCATAAACCAGTAGGGAAGAAGAGTACTAATTCCTTTGATCTCAGACCCCAAGTGTCTTGTCAAAGAAGACAGTTCCCTCCTTTCTCTGGGGCAAGCTAAAGCCCCACGCTCAGCCCCCCAGGAGAACACCCTGTTCCCCATGCCATGGGGTGCAAAGGTGGCAGTGGGTGATGCCAGTCTCTCATGCTGACAGTACTGTGGTTGGTACCAAGGGCACTGCAGCAGGAGCTAGAAATGGTGGTTGTGCTGTTTAGGTGAGACACACGCTTCCAGTCACCTGTACTAGATATGAATGTGAATATGGGATTTGGAGTAGCATTATTTGATCAAACTGGCATTTCAAACCAGCTGATAAGCTCACAGGTAGAGACCTACCTGGAAATATAGTATGAGACTTCTAGCACCTGGGCAGGAACTGCATGTTTTACACTGTAAGTGTCCTTAATGACTGAGCAGTAAAGAAGATACCAGCCAGCCTACTATTTCCTTTCTTTTTTATAAGGCTTAATGTTTTTTATGCCAAATTACTTATTTCAGATTGGAAAAAAAAAGTTTAGAAAATATTTTGGGCTTGTTCCTGACTAATCTTTTACTTTTTCAGCCTAATTGCATTACCTAAATCTACCTAACAAAGTGACCCAGAGAAAAGACAAACTTTGCCTTGTGTCCTAAGGTTAAAAGAACTTCAAGGCAGTAATGTGAGTAACTAAGAGATCCTCAGAAGGTGCCCTACCTCCAACCCTGTCCATTCCATAGCTTAGCTGAGTGCTACACATGGAGATGCTTCACCTGCAGAACTAATCACCTGCTTGTCTCTTTGCTCTTCAGGTGCTATGGAAAACCCCATAGCCATTCTTCATGAAGTTATCACACTGCATTAAGCATCATAGAGTACCTCTTCCTGAGAACTGGAAGATCAATGCCAACTGCAACCTATGGAGACCCATATTTCATCCCTCAGGAATATGAGGCCTGGGTACTGAGCATCTTCTTCATTCACCAGGTCCCAGCTTTCTAGTGGTGAGTGAAAGCAGACGTGGAAGAATCCAGACTTTAAACTCAAGCCAACATAGACAGAATTCCTACTTTTTTCTTACATTCTCAGCGACAAGAAGTGCACCACACAAATTGTTTGCCCCAGAAGGCACAGCCCAGGGAGGGCAGCAACAAGCACCTACAAAATGAGCCATTGTGTGTAAGCTTCATACACCCCCTCAAGTAAGGGCAAGTAAAACAATACAATCCTGGGAGCAGCGCTCAGAAATACTTTCAGTCTGATGTACTACACACCAGCAGCCATCCCCAGATTTTGTGAGACAGTGATATCTCCCATTCTTTCTATTTCTTCTGATAAGCCCATTGCATCTAGAGAGACAAAGAACACGGACTGACCTCATTACCTGGAGAGCTCTGTTTAAACTGCCTTTCACTGCAAAGCTGGCTGTGGTCCCAAGCATAACCAAAATCCCAGAATATTCCCTCTGGCTTTGGCCAGCTGCTGATCGCCTCCCCCCTCCCCTTATTTCAAACTGTCAAATAGCTGAGAAATCAGGCAGAAGACCCCGACACACCCCATGTATCCCCACACTGTGTAACTCTTAGTACAGAATACCTCTCTCTCTCCTAGCTGTGTCCTGGGACAGAGGATACAGACCTGATCTCACTCTGCAGTGCTGGCTTTGCTCAGGTCTGGTCAGCAGGAATCCTCTCCCCACATTAATGAGAGGGGGCTAAACCTCAAACCCAAGGCTATTCCCCCCCACTACCCCTAATGTACAGCTCAGCTGTTTGCAGCTTCTGTGCTGAAGGGTGAAAGGCAGTTCTAATGTAGACATCATCTCTGTTAAACTGTTTCTCTCTCATTTAATGGACTACCACGGCGATCTAAATGGAGATAAAGTAGCAAGGCTCAGAGAACGGCCAGGATGCTATCTTTATGCAGCATGACAATGTGCATTGGTTAATTAGACACCGTTAACCTATTTTAGCAGGGGACATAACTGGGATGAATGGGGGGAAATGTCCTTGAAATCTTTTAATGTCCACAGCTCAGGAGAGCTCTAGACACTCTTGCATCCTGTGCCGAGACACAGCCAGGTGAGAGGAGGCCAGCGAGATCCTTGTGTAGATCCAGGCTTGGAGGTTGGTGTCCCTGCCTGTGGCAGGGGGGTTGGAGCTCTCTGATCCTTGGGGTCCCTTCCAACCCATGCCATTCTATGATTCTATGATCCGAGGCTCTTCTGCGTGCCCAAGGAGGTGCGAGGGCGGGCAACGCAGCTAAGGAAAAGGGATGTCATTACACTGGCTTGTTGAAACGAGTGTCTGGCCAGGAATGCCCGGCCTAGCGTGGCGGGGCCGGTAGCCGAGGGAGGGCTGGGGGCGCGGGCAGCCCCTTCGCCCAACCCGACTGCCCTCTGTCCTGGCGGGCAGCCCTCCGCTCGGGGCCGCTTTGCTCTCCCCGCAACCCCCGCAGCTTCGGCGCAGCACCCTCCCCGCTCCGCCGACGCCGAAGGGGTCAGTGCCGCCGAGCCGGCGCTGCTCCGGGCGGCGGGGCGGGACCCCGAGGAGGCCGCGCTCCCCCGGGGGCC
>VZTU01004337.1:35970-48604 GCA_013400835.1 Zapornia atra
GTCCTTCTCAGCAGGGCTGCTCTCCAGGAGCTCTTCTCCCAGTCTGTATCTATGGCTGGGATTCTTCCGGCCCAAGTACAACCCCTGACACTTGGCAGTGTTGACCCTCATTAGGTTCATTCAGTCCCATCTTTCCAGCCTGTCAAGATCCCTCTGGATGGCTTCTTTTCCTTCTAAGGGTGTTGACCACACCACCCAGCTTGGTGCCATCCCCACACTTGCTGAGGGTGCACTCAATCCCACCATCAGTGTCACTGATAAAGCTGTTAAAGAGCACCCGTCCCAAGACAGACCCCTGGGGGACACCGCTTGTCACCGGCCTCCACCTGGACACAGACCGCATGGGTTTGCTTAACGAAAGCTCTGGCAAGTGGGACTTTAGAAACTGACACAACAGAACAAGCTGACAGAGAGATTTCAAGGGGGTCACTGAACCTCAGCCTACTCACTGCATCGTCCCCCGTAACAGATGTTCCCAGGGTTCCCCCACTCGCTCACTGCTAGAGAGCTGACCAGCAGCACTGTTCAGAGCTCCCACTGAGCAACAATAAAAACAGCAACACTCAAAACAAATTCCTGCTGTGTGGGAAAACAGCACTGCAGTTTATAGAGGTATCCACCACACATCTTCTGTCCCTGAGAACGGGGACTCCTATCCAAGTGATCACGTTTTACATCTCCAGTAAGCACCAGGGCCAACTCTCACATCCAATGTCTCTTTAAGGAGGTTACAGGGGCATTGCAGTTTCCACTTAAAGGGAAAAGCACACTTCTGATTGATCCTCATGGTTACAGGGAAGAACTGACTGCTGAAGGAGACAGGACTAGAATGCAAAGAAAAAGGATCTAAGGATGTGGGATTTGAATAAAACCCCACAACAGAGAAAACCTTGTGATTCTGAAGTACCAGCCCAATGACTTTTTACTTGTGATTGGTCTCACTGAAAACATTTAAATGAAAAATACTAGAAAGGTGTTTATTACTGAATGGCACCTTGTGCTGTCATCTGAGAGCAAAAGCTTCAGAAAAGAAGGTATTTAAAGAACTTGAGAATAGTAGAGGGGGTTATATGGGGAAGGGGGCTGGGGGAGGGGCAAATAGGGCCAAGCAAGTAGATCAGGTCATCTCAGGTCTCTTTCCTGCATTAAGCTAGACTTCACAGCCAATTTAGAGGTGACCTACAAAGGCCAGAGAAGTTTTTAGCCTTGGCTTTGACAAATGCAAAAGGATGGCAAGCTGCATGTGTTCTTCAAGAGTGTTTCAGTTTTATTAACTAGAAATCTTTGGGACAGCAAGGATAGTGTCCCCTGAATTTGCTGGTAAAATCCTTAGAGATGCAGAGAACTAAGGAAAGAAGATGCTTTGTCCTCAATCAGAAAAATTGAAGGGACTTCACCCTGAGCACACTCTGACACCTCAGCAGCTTACATGGACTATTACCAAAAATTTTTTGTCATGCAGGCTTCATTGTCTAGGAGAGCAAGAGACTACAATCCTACTAGATCTTCCATTGCCCAGTGTCTTTCAGGAAGTAGAAGTCAAAGAAAACTTCATGAACAGAAAAAAACAAACAGAAATTATCTTAATTATAATTACCTTTTATCTTATTATAATTACCTTATCCATTCCTCCTTAAGGCCTCTGCAGACACTGAATTGTGATCTCCTCTGTTTTCTGTTGGACACACTCACTACTCCTGCTTGTAGGACACTACTTGATGTGTGCATGTACCTATTCTCCCTCCAGCTAAAATGAAAGCAGGATCCTCATTCTCTGGGTTTCATTTTTAGTAGCACTCTCTGTGAGAATGTTACCTAACACAGGCAATGGAGATGGTTCATACTCAATTTGTTGCCCTTTAAAAAAAAAAATTAACAGTAACTCAACTTCTATTTTAATATTTCTTACTATTAGTATCATGTCAGTTTATTCTGATTTCAAAGTCTGCAGGAAGACAGGAGAACTGCAGCTGAAGCTGTGAGATTTTTCTGACATTGCTTCTGAGATGTGCCTACATTGGTATTAAAAAGTGGTTGATATTAAAGGCTGTGGAAGCTGCTCTCTCCTCCAAAATGCATCTGAATCATGCAACTTCCCCCCTTGCCTAAAAAAACCCCAACCCAACAAAACCAACACTGTCAGGGAAGACAGCAGGCCTGCCCGCGGCCTAGCTCGCCTCTCCCAAGATTTAGGCCCTGACAATATTCTTCTGCTCCCATGAGAGAGGAGAAGTTACTCATGCTGAGAGGATCCTAATAATCACATTCTCAAAACACAGAGGCCTTGTTGATAGGGGTACAGGCTACCCTAAACCAGGAAGCAGTTATGGGAAGGTACTTGGGAATAACAGAACATGTTAAGAACCAACCATAGTAAGATGGTCAAAACCAGCAGGTGTGCGGATGTTTTTAGGTATTAAAGGTAAACTAAGGATATTTAGCTGTAAGATAGGTTTATCAGAACTCATTATACTTACTAACCAATCAGTGTGGTGTGAACAGTGTGTGTAATCAATTAGCAGTTTTTTTAGCTTGCCACGTTTGCAGTAGAAAAGGTATAGAATCTGTGTGATTGCACCTAATAAATGGCTTCACCTAATAAATGGCTTCACCTAAAATTCATATCGAATTGGGTGTTGCTCTCTGCTGGTTGCCATAAGAAATCTAGTTCCAAAAAAGCCCAACTCTTCTTCCAGGCTTCTCTGGGCCCTGCAAAGACTTGGGAATGGGAACAAGACTAGCATTTTCCCCATGCAGGAAACCCTTGCAAGTCACACTAAGCAGGATTAAACAGAAAAAAAAATCCCCCATCACAGCTGTGGTACTGAGGGATTCTCAGGTGACTCTTCTGTCTTTTAGGGACTTTCCTTTTTCTGCCAGTTATCTTTACTGAGTCTAAACAGAAACACCAAGGAGAGTTCACGCCAGCAATGACATGGAGGGACAAGAGGACAAGAGCCTGTTAACATTCCTGGAACATCCAGCCTATTAAAAAAAAAAAAATTAAGAAAGAGAGAGAGGTGTGTGTGTGTGGGAGAGAGAGAGAGGGAAAAAAACCCACCCTGGGCCTGCACATTGCAGCTTCCCGCCATCTTGATGTCCTTGATGAGTGCCGATGGCGCGGAGGCGGCTGGCACCAGCTCAGCCCAAGAGAAGGAATGAGAGGCCAATGGAGATTTATGTGAGGAGAGTGAGATGGACAAGGTAAAATTGTCAGGAGGAGTTGTTAGAAAGTAAAATATATTGTGACAATTCCACTCCTGCCGTTCATCAATAAACTGACAGATCATTTAGTGTCAATTAGGAGTGATAGATGGACAAGTCCCCATGATCCTGGGCCAAAATTAATGGCTGGGAGGGAGAGGGTGATTGAAAATGACGGCTGACATTGAGAGGAAAGTCCTGAAGGTCCCCAAGGGGCCATTACTTGCCTCATTCCCTTGCAGATCAATGCAGGGACAAACCCAAAAACAGACACTTCAAGACAAAACTTAATCAGACTTCCTTCTCTTTCTTCTCCTTCTGAGTTGTGCCCCCTCACTTGGCAGCCTTGATCCTTTGTGCCTATGCTCTTCCCATCATTGAGGACATCCACAGATGGCTGCAAAATGCAGAGTGAGGCTGCTGTCTTCCCCACAGCCAGGAGCCTGGCACTACTCCTAACATGGCAGTGTCACAGGGTAGTCCAGCCAGAGATTTACCTCAACACTGTTGGACTGGGAGTAGAGGGCAGAAGCAATGATACAAGCTTCCCCCTACCACGTCAGAGAGAGACACTCAGGAGCACTTTACTACTCCCACTTGCAAGACAGGGATGGCTAAAGGTTCTATAAACCAGGCACTCTCAGGGGTCATTTCATATAGATACAACACAGGATAGTTTAAGCCCATATTTTTGAAACAGGAGGTTTTTAACTTTATTTACCTCTAGAGACCTCGAATCATAAACCCCCTTAATCTCTTAAATAACTTTCCTCCAGCTCCAGGGTGCAATCTCACCACTGCCCACCCTCCAGAGCCCTAAAGGATACCTACACAGAGCTTGGGTTACCTTGCTCTAAAGGTCACCCTGACCATATCCCCTTTCTTCCTACAGGGCCTTAATATTTACCTTCTTGTTCAATGCATTCCTGGACACTGTGCCACTGCTTCTGTTCCAAAATACTTCAGCATGGCCAATTTTCCTAAACAAGCCTTGATTATTCCAACTCTGTATGCCTTACTAGTCAGAAAGGAGAAATTGCTTCAAGCACTTGTTGCTAAACTGCCATGATCCCTGCAGAAGAAAGAAGGCACACAAGCAGGCACTGGAAGGGACTTCCTACTGAAAGCAGCTCTTGTGTTTGCTTGCAGGGCCACCTGAAAGGAGCTGTGCTTACTCCACAACAACCCTCACTGCTGCCAGGACAACTGTTATGAATGTTAAGGGTCTGATCACAAGATCAAAGGGATCAAGGACCCAGGTAAATTGGAAGTGTCCCAAGAAGCAAAGAAATAAAGATAGGGAAAGGGAGACAAATGGAAAAAATTCTGTAAGGAAAGTCAGATAGAGGAGATCAGCAGGAGCTGGAATTAAATGGATTCTGGAAGCACCTCTCTTTTGTCAAATCCTCACCAGTATGCAAATCTGAGTTCCCTTCTCCCATTGTCAGGCACTTTGTGTTTCTTCCTTCTGATTCACAAGATAACCTGACAATAAACCTCTGCTTTGCTTGTCACAAGTGTCAACACTGATGTCATTAAGGACATCAGCAAAGCATTCAGAATGGCACTTGGGCTCCATCCAGTGGTTAGAGAGCTGCTTCTGTAGCAAAACCAGCTGTAATTACCATTATTTATGTAATCTCAGCAGGGTACTAGGCCCCAGGGGGTTCTTGGCTGGTCCCCTTTCCTCTAATACTGGGGCTAGAATATTGCTGGGGCAGCAATGGGACTGCCTCTTCTCATAGGGAAGCGATTCTTTTCTCTGAGTACAAATACAAACAAATACAGCAGATTCAGGTGCAGACAGCCCATCAGGAAGGAAAAAAGCTTCTTCTGTCACTACTTTGCACCATTTGCCAATTTGCTGATTGGGTAGGACAAGTCTGAGGGTTTGCTCAGACACTTACTGCAGTCCTCCTAGTTCCCCATATTTACTAAATGAGGCTCCTTGCAATGACAGCTACTCTACAGAGGTCCTGGGAGTCCAAACTAATCTTTCCATGCTTGATTCTTTGAAAAGTTATCAGTAAAAGAACAACACTTTGATAGTTCTCCAGAATTTCAATATCTGACACTTGTAAATGCTATGAGAATTCATGATAAAATATTTTACCTTACTTGCACACCATTTGTGTGATTTCATTTCAAAACTCATCCCAGGTTTGAAAAATGTAAGGCTCCCATCCTCATCCTATCTCCCAACAGTCTGAAACAGCAGAAGCCTGATGGAAACAAGCAGCAAGATGATAAGAATATTTGCCAGTTTACCTATGTATGACAAGAGCTGGGTGGGTAAGGGCCTATGAGAGAGCAGCAAAGGCACAAAACCAGGTTGTACATTAGATTCTACTATAACATGTGCCAAATGGAAACATAAAGAACAATTTCCAGTGATCACTGCACATGGATAAGACTCTTAACTGGAAATAGAGAGTTTAAGTATCCCTAGAGGAAAAGCAACAAGTGTGCAGTTGCAACTGGCTTGATCTGTAAGAAGCAGAATGAAAAGCTGAGACCTCAAATGCAGAGTGAATAGCACATCAGCAGTTACAAGATCACTTCTCAAGTTGCTGCAATATCTCATCTAACCCCCAATGTATTTACACAATATAGAAAATCTAGCTGTAGCTGGTCTGCTCATCCTGCCTTTCTAAGTATAACACACCAAAAAAAACAACCACCCAACCCCAAAAACCCAACCAACCAACCAAAAAAGCCCACCCCAAAAAACAACCCACAGATTTTAATATTGGCAGTTCTGAAAACCAAATTCCTGAAATCAGCACAGTTCCCAAGTGTAGGCTCAGTCACACTGGCATAAAACTGCTTATACCTACATCAGATGTCTCAATAGAAGCATGTTGTTCTAACATGGAACTGGAGCAAGTTAACTTGATGGGCTTCCAAACTGAGTCAAAGCAGTTGGAAAAAAAAACTGTGGGGAGATAGAGCCTGAGAAAACAGAAACAACAAAGCTACAGCAACATTGGTATGACATCAGCCAGTGACTCAGACTCTTCATGTGAAGGCTTTACTCTGGGATATGTCACCAAGACAGCCTTGTGGGCAAGGCTTCTCTGAGATTTTTAAGGGAGAGAAGGAGAGAGGTCAGCCCTGAGAGAACACACAGCTGAGGGAAAGAAAAGACAGGGGAACTAGTTGCACAAAACCTCTGTTTCTCATATAACTAAAGAATGAACAAATCTGTCCTTTGTAAAATTGAGTCAAAAAAGCCCTTAATACAAATGAAGAGAATCCTGTCAGGTATGACATGGTATCATATGCATGGCTGAGTAAGGGGCACATCTTCACCTCATGTCCTGCTGTGCAGAGTCGTGTGGGTAGAAAGGTCTGCAGCCCTCATCCAACCTCCAGACACCTGCTAGATCTGCAAACCATGCAGTTGGGATGCTGGGGAAGCACCACTGATAGCTGCTGCTCCCCATCTATCAGATGAGGTCAAACACTGGAAAGCATGGCACAGAGCTGTTACATTAGGAGCCTGTAACAGTGTCCTCCAAAACACATTAGGCACAGCCCTGAATAACTGTATTGCCCCCCCAATTCTTCACCTAAACAACAGTTATATAATTTATTTTTCCTAAACAATGCAAGTCACCCTTGTTCTCTGCTGGCACATTTCCATAAAGCTTCTGCCTGATCCTACAATGATCCAGGATCATGGGTGGCATTTTTTTATACCTCTGGGGTAGATGCATATTTGCAATGGCAACTCTAGCTGCAGCCAGCCCATGAAAAACAATGCCATAATCAGAGTTAAACTCAAGGAACAGAAGGAGTTCAGGCTGACACCTTTATTCTTTTGCTTTACTCATCTGCAGATTTTCAGTTGATTTATTCTTCAGAGACAACCATAGTAGTCATTTTCCCAGAAAAGTACCCTTTTCCAGAAAGGCTACCCCAGAATATAGACCACCTTTCTCACCACCCATGAAATACTGACTGTATAACAGGTTTCTGGATGTCCTTTCCCATTCTCAGGGTTCTGTTAAAGCAAATACATAACTTTTCCATAAATCAGAATGCCTCTGAAGCATATGTCCAGACATACACACTTTCATTAGAGGCCTTAATGCACACAAGCAATCTCCCACCACTCCATGACTGAGCCCTTCAGCTCTGTGAATATGAAATAAAACACCAGTATAACTTTACAGCTTAACAAATAGCTTGAAAACAAGTCACCTACTCCCAGTCTGCACTGTCCTTTCATTTTCATATCCATTCTGTTACCATGCCCAGCTATTTCCTTTCCCTTAGGTGTCCTTCATAAGCATCAGGCTTCCCAACCTACACTCTACAATTTGTATGCCTTTCCCCTCCCACCTCTTCTTGCTGACCATCTCCATCCATCTCCATTACACCATAACCCCATACACACATAAACATTGACAAATCTCACCTTTACTGTCAAGGCAGATCACTAAACCCTGAACTGTTCATTGCATTCTTGTCAGAGGGGTACTGTCATGTGTCATTCTCCAGCAAAGGATGTAACCAGTCAAATCCCCCCTCCCCAGCTCCTGCACTTAATATGCTTATTGTGTTCTTGGCTCCTTCCAGCTACTTTACCAGGTAAGGAATACACTGCCTCTGGTAGACAGCAGCATGTACACAGTGATGAGCCCTATGGTCAATTTATAAAGAGCATTAGCCAGCAGAAGCAAGCAAGGGCAATACTTCAAATGGTCTGGAGTTACAATGATACTGGAGACACAAGCCATCTACAAGACCCAGAGAAACTCTTCCAGTGCCTCTGACTGCAAAGCTCAACTACTGCTGTTCACTTAACCCATCACTAAGTCCCTCTTAATAAGGGAAAAGGTGAGGACTCACTTGGTAGATGCCAGTACAGGATCATCTGCCCAGCCTCCTTGGCGGCGCGGGGGTTTAGGTGGTGGTGGACCCTTTAATAAAGAGAAGGGACACATTAGAGCCAGCTCCAGTCAAGGCAAAGCCAAGACAACTGAGATACCAGGTCCACACCTACTCATGTAACACTTTACCAAATAACAGGTGGTGAGTGTGTTTAAAATGTGGTTCATTCATCAAAGGAAGACAAATACTGGAGGACAGGTTTTTGACTGTCTCTGTAAGCAAAAGATGCAGCACCCTCATCAGTATCCTGACAAGTTCAAGTCTGCATGCTTCTGACCTGTCCAGGACACCTTGTACAGTAACAGACCCATCCACAGAGGATGCACTCTTCTGGCAAAGTATCTCCTGGGAACTCACTCATTACCACTGCTCCCATTCCAGTGGGAGACACCATGTTACATGTTTCCTACAGTACAAGTCAGCACATTTTAGACATCTTCTTTCAGATGAGGAATTGTTCCAAAAAAGTGTCCACTTTTGTCCACTGCCTACAATAGGTTAGATGCCAAGTTCAGATACAGCCAGCCATACCAAACACCTCTAAAGTTAGTTGAGATCAATCTCACTGCTGTCATAGAATCATAGAATGGTCTGGGTTGGAAGGGACCCCAGGGATCAGAGAGCTCCACCCCCCCTGCCACAGGCAGGGCCACCAACCTCAGGCCTGGAGCTACACAAGGTTGCCCAGGGCCCCATCCAACCTGGCCTTGAACACTGCCAGGGACGGGGCATCCACTACTTCTCTGGGCAGCCTGTTCCAGCCCCTCACCACTCTCTGTAAAAAACTTCCCCCTCATATCTAATCTAACCCTTCCTTATGACAAGACCTTCCTGTCACCACTGAAGGAGCCTTATCACCACCTACAACTACCTGAAGGGAGGTTGTGGAGAGGTGGGGGATGGTCTCTTCAGCCAGGTGACAGGAGATGGGACAAGGGGAAAGGGCAAGAAGCTGCCCCAGGGCAGGGTCACATTGGACATTAGAAAACACTTTTTCACTGAAAGAGTTGTGGGGGCCTGGAACAGGCTGCCCAGGGAGGGGCTGAGTCCCCTGCCCTGGATGGGTTCAAAGAAAGGGGAGATGAGGTCCTTAGGGATCTGGTTTAGCTTAGGATGGGATTGGTTGGACTTGATGATCTTCCAAGGTCTTTCCCAACCTTGTGATTCTGTGAAAGGCTGAAGGGAAAGTTCACCTGGAGCTTACAGCCCCTCACTGCTATTTTCTAGCATTGTCCTGTGTGGCACTCTACATGTGGTCAGAGGAAAGAGGAACTCAGTGTGGGGTTTAGGATGGGAATTTTCAAAGAGCAGGGTCACGAATTCCCAGCGGGTGGGAGCTGCCCATGGCCTCCTGCAGTTCTGGGCTGTTCCCCTTGTGTGAAGCCCCTCGTATAGCAGCGGCTTCAGTGTTTTTCATGACAGGCCACAGTGAAAGCAGAGGGGCAAGATGAACCCAGTAAGTGAATTTCAGTTTCTAGAGCTCTCAACTGATGCTGCCCAGTGAGGGAAGATGGATTACAAGACCTTGTGAAAGGACCATCACAAGCAAGGGGTAAAAGATGTCCCAAAACAGGGGGAAATGGTAACTGTAAAGGAGTAAGCTGGAGCAGTGGTGAGGGGACAGGTGGCTCCCACAGCTTTTATTAGGGGAATAAGGTGGGTGACTCCTGACTTGACAGAGGGGACCTTGCATTGCAGCCTGCCAGTACCTGAAGGGAGCTTATAAGCAGGAGGGGATTCAACTTTTTAAAAGGATAGACAAGGGCAGGACAAGGGGGAATGGATTAAAACTGAAGGAAGGAAGGTTTAGATTAGATATTAGGAGGAAGTTTTTTACAGAAAGAGTGGTGAGGGGCTGGAACAGGCTGCCCAGAGAAGTAGTGGATGCCCCGTCCCTGGCAGTGTTCAAGGCCAGGTTGGATGGGGCCCTGGGCAACCTTGTGTAGCTCCAGGCCTGAGGTTGGTGGCCCTGCCTGTGGCAGGGGGGTTGGAGCTCTATGATCCTTGGGGTCCCTTCCAACCCATGCCACTCTATGATTCTATGTGTGGTGGAGTCAACCCTGAGCCAAAACCAAATTACCTCTTGCACAGATGAGGAAGGGGCTGAGCTAACCCCTGATGGTAGGGGGTCTCCCATGTTTATTGCTTGAAGCAGAAGCATTGTTTGCGAGTGTGGGAAATAAAGAGACCCTGCCAGGGGCAGCCAACTGCCTGCTGCAGGGAGGGGGCACGACCCTGCATAGCTGCCTGATAGGAGCAAAAATAGTCATCCTCCAAAAATAAACAGGGAGCAGGAATGAGGCAGGAGCTGCAGTCCCAAAATACCAGCTTTCTTCAGCAAAGGGAGCACAGGAGGGCAGAGGGACAGGCAGGGAGCGTGAAACGCAGGAAACAGCCTCCTTATATGGGCTCATCCGCAGGGGACAGAGCTCAGTCGACTGGAATGACCATGTCACAGAATGTGAAGCCTTCAGGGGCCCAAGTGAATGGAGTTTTCTGATCTTTAAATGATTCCCCCAGATTCTTAACATGCCAAACCAGAGAAGAGGCTACAGTGCCAAAAAAGGAGCATTTTGAATTCAGTTGATCTGGACACACCCAGAGCTCAGGAAAAAGGGGAAAACCACACCACATATGGCTGTGCATGCCCACATAAACATCCCTATTCCCATTACACACACCCCTACCTCAGCAACATACTCCCTCCCACAAGGATCCTTCCCATGCAAACAACCCTCCTCTCCTCACACCATCCCTCTGCCAGGCAGCAGGCCATGTTCCCAGCACAGCCTCACAACTCCCTGCAAAGGTGCACAGAGTGACACACACATCACCTGGGCCAAAAGGCTGAGGGAAAACACAGCATCTCCAGGGCATTCCAATGCACCTGCAATTTAATTCCCTCATCAGAAAAGTAGCCTTCAGTTCAAAGATATCTCAAGTGGGCCACTCCAGATCACAGGGTGAGAGAACAACTGTCCCAGTCTTTGCACAGGGCATGGCTTCACAGCATCTAGGGGTTTGATTCCAATGTCTTGCCAATGTTACGACGTGGATCGTACACACCAGGCAACCCTCCATGTCTGTCTGACCCTGACAAGCACCTCACACAGACCTACACATCTTTTATTCCTCTTGCAATAAATCAGGTAATTCCTTTCAAAGTGCCTACAGGAGGGCTAGCAACAGGAAAGGCAATGCTAACTGTCAGCTGGGGATAAATAGCTTTTCTTTGCTGGTCGCCTGGAAAGTGCAGTAATAAGGTCACATGCCACATGCACTTTTGTCAAGTAAATAAACTTACCTTCATGTGCTCTCACATTTCCAAAACCTCTGTGTAATTCACAATTGAGAATGCCATGTTGTGTGCTGCTGTAATATGGTGACAGGTAGGGATGCTGCAGCTGGAAGCAAGAGCTTGGAGCAGACAGTGGGAAGAACATCAACCCCAGAGGGAGCAGAGCAGAAACAGAGGACACTGTTCTTCTGTAATGGAGCAAATGTGCTCCTGAACACACCATTTGGGTGAAAAGCACTGGGGTCTTTAAATAATCAGAATCTACTAGTACCTATGTGTTCTATCTTGGGCAAGATTTTTAGGCATGTTCCCAACTGCAAAGCTAACCTGTACACCCAGATGGTTTGGTGTTCAAAACACAGACTCCACCAGGTCCTGACAGCAGTGTCAACTCTCAGCCTTTGCTGCTCAGTCTCTTTCACAGCATTAACTACACTCTTGCTTGCTGGGGTTTGCTTTTCCACTTCAGTTTTGTCAGTTATTTCTCTTCAGAAGATTCCCTCTACTTTAGTTTCTGCAGATCATCACTTTTTCAGGGAACACTGCCATGGTCTGAACTTTTAGTTTTATTTTATTTCTCAGAAATTCAGTTCACCACTTTTGTGACAGCACTTCTCCAGTGTTTTTCAGGGCACCTTCCTTACCAACACTTTCATAATACCACCATAATCAGTATTTTATCTCTCCCTTTGAAAAATGGCTGGCCTGAATTCCATCTCCCCTGCATTGAAGTAGAAGTTCTACTTTTTTCTTTATCTGTAGTCAGGGCCTTTCTTATCAGACAGGTGTAGAATTCTAATTTGGCTTCTCCATTAAGGCAGAAATTTCCAGGCCACTTGTCAGATCATGTCTGCAGTTTTGAAGGTGCTAGTTGGATGTTGCTTCCTTCATGGAAGCAACTACCCTCTGCACCTCTGGATCCTGAGAATCCAGCAAAGTTTCTTTTAGGATGTATCATGACACATGTAGGTTATAAACATGTTGGGTCTCTTAGATTCTCAGGTGGGTCTGGAATTAGGGATTAATTTACCTTCATCAACATGACAACTCCTTTGAAACAGCAAGCACTCCGTGCAGGGAAGCAGGGACTCAGATGACATTGGCAGTGTGCAACAGAGGACACACAATTTATCTGTCATGTAATACATCTCCTAAAATGCATGGGATCTATGTTCCACCCTATATACCAACACTGAGATCTTATACAGTATTTGGGGGGGGGGGGTGGGAGGA
>VZTU01004337.1:48883-62634 GCA_013400835.1 Zapornia atra
CAGGGATCTCCTGGAGAGAGTCCAGAGAAGGGCTACAGAGATGATGAAGGGCCTGGAGCATCTCCCCTGTGAGGACAGGCTGGGTGAGCTGGGACTGTTCAGCCTGGAGAAAAGAAGACTAAGGGGGGAGCTTATTAGTGTTTATAAGTATCTTAAGTACGGGATGCAGGGGGAAATGGGCAGCCCCTTTTCAGTGTCTGTGGGGACAGGACAAGGGGCAGTGGCTGTAAACTGGAGCACAGGAAGTTCCACACGAACCTGGGGCAGAACTTTTCCCCAGTGAGGGTGAGGGAGCCCTGGGACAGGCTGCCCAGGGGGTGTGGAGTCTCCTTCTCTGGAGAGATTCCAGCCCCGTCTGGACGCCGCCCTGTGCACTATGAGCTGGGGAGCTGCTTTGGCAGGGGGGTTGGACCCCAGGAGCTCTCCAGGTCCCTTCCAGTCCCTGTGATTCTGTGATGTAGGTGCCTTATTTTACCTAATACTGACTATGGAACAGAAGGAAAGAAGTATGGCCAGTCCTGAATTTCCTTTTCTCCAGCAAGCTGCCTGAAGGAAAAGATGAGGAAAAGCAAATCTCCACAAACAGGCCCAATGAATCAGTTCTGACTGCTGCCAGTTAAGGAGCTGCAAGGTGAAAAGCCCCACTGCTTCCAAGCAGACACACAACACTCACAATCTATACCAATCTCAGAACCTCTGTGATCTCAAAAAGGGCTCAGTTCCCAGATCTATGCAAGCCTAGGCTTTTTGCAAAGAACTCTGCCAGCTCTCTTTATCCTGTCCACAGATGGTTCAAGTGGTGCATCTCATTCTAACAAAACCCCTCCAAGGACTTCTGCATGTCTTAAAGGCCTAGCAGAAAGTACTGGATTTCCATTTCATCCACAAACTGTTCTTAATGGTAACTGACCTTCCTTTACTGGGGAAAGTGCTACTGAGACAGAAAAAGCCCTTGAGGGGCTTGAAATATTCTCTTTCATCTATCACAGCAGATAAGGAGCAGCTCATATTATTAAAATTGCTATCAAGAATGGTCAGTTTACCCTAAAACTTGATCAGCTTACACATGCACCTGCTAGGAAAGCTGTCTTAAGGCAGCTGTCTCAAGCATTACTGCTCTCCCCCACAGGAAAACCATGAAGCAGCACACAGCAATCCTGTTCTCTGAGCACTAGGTAGAATCCTCTCACAATGCAGAGTTACAGGGCAGATGCTCCTAGGCATGAGCATCTCTGAAACAGTTTGCTACTACCTTGTACTACATACAGTCAGACATGTTCCCAAGCCATCCACACCACTCCTACTTGTCTTGCCTTCAGGTGGGTCCAGGAGCACTCAAAGCACAAAATAAATGGGTGGGGAACAGAAAGCTTTTAATAAAATTCTTTTTGATGGGATTGTCCCCAGTCCACACCAAGGTATCCAAGCTGGGAGGATACTACCAGAAAGGCTGGGAAACATAGAATCATAGAATGGTCTGGGTTGGAAGGGACCCCATGGATCAGAGAGCTCCAACCCCCCTGCCACAGGCAGGGACACCAACCTCAGGCCTGGAGCTACACAAGGTTGCCCAGGGCCCCATCCAACCTGGCCTTGAACACTGCCAGGGACGGGGCATCCACTCCTTCTCTGGGCAGCCTGTTCCAGCCCCTCACCACTCTCTCTGTAAAAAACTTCCCCCTCATATCTAATCTAACCCTCCCTTCCTTTAGCTTTAATCCATTCCCCCTTGCCCTGACATTATCTGCTCTTTTAAAAAGTTGAATCCCCTCCTGTTTCTCTGCTCCCTTCAGGGACTGTCAGGCTGCAATGAGGTCCCCCCACAACCTTCTCTTCTCCAGGCTGAACCAGCCCAGCTCCCTCAGCCTCTCTTTGTAGGGCAGGTGCTCCAGCCCTCTCATCATCCTCGTGGCTCCTCTGAGCCCTCTCCAACAGTTCCACATCTCTCTTGTATTGGGGGCCCCAGCTCTGGACACAGGACTCCAGCTGGGGCCTCACAGGGCAGAGCAGAGAGGGACAATCCCCTCCCTGTCCCTGCTGCCACCCCTCTGCTGATGGAGTCAACATGGCTGACTAGAAATCCTGTTCCAGTTTGTGTAATCAAAAGGCTGGTAGATACCCTCAGAAAGCTGAAAATAACTGTGCTGCTGGCCAGCCCCTGGGGGTGCAGGGGAGACAGGCAGTGCAAGGCCTTGGGGAGCTCCAGGCCATGCAGTGCTGGGGCTCATGCTGGGGAAGTTGGCCTAATTAGGGAACAAAAGTTCAGCTGCATTTTTGAGATTCCTCCTGGAGAATCTGGCCAACTTCCAGCTGAGCGGTCCCCAGGACAGGCTGGGAGTCCAGCATTCCTACAAGCAACCAGAAGACCACTGGGAAAAAAAGAAGCAATCTCTGTGAAATGGGAGCAGGTAAAAAAAGCCAGTGGTTCCTTGGATACTGGTTCACTTTGATGGAGGGTGTTTATTAGCACAACACAAGAATCCAAACAGATGACAAAAACTGGGGGACACAGGGACAAATTCAGCGCAGCCCAGGACAAACACACAGCTGGGTGGGGACTGACAACAGGCAGCAGCTACAGGAAATTCTGCCTAAGAGAACTCTCCCAGGTTCTCAGAGATGCCAGTTGCTCCAAGGGCTATCCCACTCCCAACTGCATGCCAAAGGCAGCAGAACCCTGGCAACATGCCATATATAAAATGCAGCTAGCCCCTGGTGAGGGCTCATCTACAAGCTGAAGGTCACAGGGGAGAATGGGATGCTAGAAAGAAAACCAAAGCAGTCAGACTGTAAGGTCTTTGGGACAGGAATGTTTTGTTCCAGTCACACCCCAACATTCTGCAGATCTTACTGCCATGCCAGTTGTAGATACAACAATGGCTACAAGGGACTGTGCTACAGTTATGCAGAGGTACTTAGGCCATGAACTCTCTGAATGAGAGTGGCTGGACATTACCAAACCACTGCCATTATTCTGACCTAAAAAAGGTCCCCCAGTGAGCACCCAGCTGAGTGCAGCACTCCTCAGTTGCACATTTCAAAGTTTCAGGGGATGTGGGGAAGAGCACTTGGGGGGGGGGTGGATGCTGTGCAGATCCAGACCAGACCAGACTAGACAATGGAATGAGAGTTTGGATGCCAACCATCTGTGCAAGGGTAAGAACTGGGTCAGGAAAATACCTCTCTGATTAAAGGCCCTGATCATATGAAGCCCCAGGCCATGTCTACACCACAGGTGCAGACACACCTGCAAGCAGGATCCATGTGAGTCAGCTGGAGTCTGGAAACAGCCTAGCTTTAGATACTTCTGGTAACCAAGCTGGTACCTCCCCAGGTAGAGGGCAGGTGGCTTCTCACTGGGGGATCTCTGCATCATTTGCACTGAATTTTAGGATGCAAACACACTCACTCCAACAACTCCACTGAACTGGACCACTTTGCAGTGTGTTAAGTCCACTATTTGCTTTGTATTTCAGGTACTAAACAGTTTGTTCATCTCCCATTCACTGGAAACAACTGTTCCTGACATGCTGTCTTAGCCTAAAAGGCAACAACTCATTTTGCCACCCAAATTGTTTTAAAAGCCCTAGGAATTCTAACAGCAGGACTTTGTTGCCCCTTCTGGCAAGGTCAGATCCTCAAATCCTCTTCCCAGTTATTGCCTTACAGCATGTCATCACTCAAACTGAGTGATACAGAGCCACAGAGGTCAGCATCTACCTAGCTGAGAGTCAGAAATCAGGTGTTCTCCCTGCTTTAGTCCATGAAGAACCCTGAGACTACCAAGGTCTACCAAAACACAACTAGAGAACAAGGTCTCAACTGGACTCATTAGGGCTGGAACAGAGGTCTTCCCACTCAAATGTTGCTGCCTTCTGTTAGAAAGTCATTCCCTGTACCCCCCAAAAGAATCTTTCAATTCCCTTTTGCAAAGCAGAGGCAGCTTCAGGAGAAAGCTCTGAGGGTCTTCTCAAACCCAGAGCAGTTCACAGCTTTGTTATTACATATAATACTCTCTAGGGAGGTAGGAAACATTACTTGATCCATCTTTCAGGAGGAGAATAAAATCAGCATCTTCCAGCTTGGAAAAGAGATAGAGGGTTTAATCTTTATGTATAAAGCATGTGGCTTCAACATCAAAATGAACACCTCCAGCTCCAGAGGTCCCAGAAGGCAAGGAAAAGCCCTTCTCCACTGCTGAAGGCTACAAACCAAGAGGATGGTGGGGAGGATCATTCACTGCTAGTGCAGGTATGTGTGATCTCAGGGAGGTGCAGGGTTTCAGACACACTACAGTCCCAGCCACTCTTTACCACCTTAGTAGATTCACAGGTCCACCCTGAGATTGTCTACACACTACAGAGGCACCTCACACAAGCTGTGGATTTTGCTGGGAGGATAAGGCACCTAAATCCCACTGTGGACCCAAATTTAGGGAATCCCCAGAGTTCTTCTGCATAAAGCTCTAGCCCTCATTTCAGACAGGGACTAAAAGCAAACTAGAGGAGGGATGTCTCCATGGCCCCAAAGCAAATCTGTGGCAGAGCCAGGAAGAGAACCCAGCATGATCTTGGCTCACAACCACGTTCATACTGGCTCCTGCCTATTCTGCCTCTGCAAATTACCCAAGATATTAGGATACACCCTTGATTATACCATTGATCAGCCTTACTGCCTTGGGCTAAATGTCCCAGGCAGCCTTGGAAGGTGCAGCCAAATGAGTGATTCAACTGGCAAAAATTCAGATCCAAGATAAATAGTTTGCCAGGGGATGCAAAACAAGTCTCCTAGCAAGTAGATGGCCTGAGGGCAGGACTTCAGCAGGTAAGTTCACACTGACAGCCCAGATGGGGTGGTTGCTAGTATTCAGGCAGCCACAAAATATCTTCAGGGACCAAATCCAGGAAGAGTTCAGATCATAACACTCAGCAGAGCCCAAAGGGAGTTCAGTGAAGGGTTACATGAGCCATCAGGGGGAAGAAGGGGCCAACTTTGGACAAATGATTCAAGAAGCCAAGTATTCCAGCTTGGCCAGGCAATGACTAAGGGAGGGATACACTGCAGCAAGTTTTGGATCACACTTTGTAATATAAAGTTCCATTAATAATTGGTTTGGAAGAGACTTGTGATACAATTAGCAGAAGTTTGTAAGCATATGGTAAGTTACAAGCAGCTTACTGATCAGTCAGATTCCTGAACACTCAGTTAACCACTTGGTTACCCTTCACAGGCATTTACAAATGGAAAAATATTACTATAAAGTGTGACTGTGATGCTTAAGAGCATTAAGCCTGAAAAAAGGGTGCAGGAATTCTCCAAACAAGAGGGGTTTCAAGGCAGGCATCCCTTCACACTAAGGAAGATCTCCTTGCCAGGCACCATTGTATAACATCCCTGAAGCAACAACAACTGTTCAAGTGGAAGAGTCATACCAGTTTAGTTATTTTAATGAAATTTAGCAGCCAGGAGCAAAAGAAGGTGCCTGTGGCATGTGACCAGCCACCACTCAGCACAGCAGACCTTGGGAATCAATGATTTAGGGCACCGTATGGAGGTGGAATTAGTTCCAGTGAAATGACAGTAAGGACTGGTTCCAGTGGAGGGACAGGGGGGGATCAGATCAATTATCAAGAACCATTTCTATTGGGTAACCAGGCCCCAAAACCATACCCATCAGCAGGAGGTCTCTTTGCCTGATAAATGGAAAAGTGCTCTGGGCATAGTCCTGAACCATCCATCACTGATGAATAAACCCAGTGGATCTTTCCTACAATAGCATCTCTAGCACTACAGAGAGAAAACTGAGCTAACCTGAGTAGTGTTGTCTCCTTGTGATGAGCATACCCTCCTGAGGTGAGGATTAATGAGATGCCTGATACACATTTCAGTGCTTTACATTTCAGAAATGGATCTGCCATTCTGGTGCTTCAGCAGAAGGAATGAAGAGCATGGGGGAGGATGCTTTAATTGTCTAACACACACACAGAGCAACTCAACCCAGGAAAAATAAGGCAACACCAATTCCATGGTTAGAAAGAGTGCAAATAGCCCAAAGACAAACAGAAACAGGTACTAGTTCTCAGGTTGCTTTGAACAGCACCAAACAGTTCAAATGAACACAAGAGACATATTTTACCTTGGCTGCAGGATGAGAAAGCAATGTGTATCCCTTTTCTCTGTACAACAGGAGCCTGGTAAGAAGCACTATGCAATCCTATCAACCACAGATACTAGCACTGCAGCAATGGTGCAATACAAAGTAAAGACTCCTACAAAACACAAGGGCACAGGTTCTTCTTACTACTGGCTGGCCTTCTCCTCCAGGGCACCAGCAAGACTCCATAATCCCAAAGGACAAGTTTTCATGTCATGGGAGCAAGATAACCATACTGGACAGCAAATCTGGGCTGAGTCAAATTTTGTACTCTATTAACTAATTGCTGCCCTGACTTTTAAATGAAAATAGAGTATCTTTCCAATGGCTGCAGATATATCAGTGACCTCAGAACAAGATGCAGCAGCTGAGAAGAGCAGCTGTTACAAAGACAATAAAAAAACCTGTCAGCAGTAGGAACAGAGGGTGCAGTAAAGGCACTGCATCTGAGGCAAGCTTTGTCTTATTCTTCAATACAAGAGTCCTCTCTTAAGGTAGCCTCCAGACATATGAATAGGTTAGTCCTTCTAGTCCCTTTCAGAGGAGCCAGCATCTACCTAGAAAGCCAAGAGTCTTACATGGTCAACCTTTTCCTCAGGGTCTTCATCCTAGAAGGATCAGGAGGAAAAAAAAAAAAGAGAAAGAAGTTAAAAGGAAGAACTATGGAAGCTTCACACTGCATGAAACAGCCTGAAGACTGACATGAATGGCTGTCCTGCAGCACGTGCTTTGCAACCTTATTCACTTGAAGAAAGTACAACATTAATCCTACTGTTGTGACACTTTATATCCACAGCCATTTATGCATACACCAGCTATGATGCTATAAAGCATCCTGTTTGACTGCAATGGCAGGAAAGTCTGGTATCAATCAGGTCCTTGAAATACATACTAAAGAAAAAAGCTAAAACTACAAATGAGAGGAAGAGGAGAGAAGCCTTAGTTCCTTCACTCTACAGCATGAGAAAACCCAAACTGGTTACATGTGTAGGATGTTAGAATAAGATCTCAACCATGCCAGAGACCTGAAATGATGCTGGACCAGTCATACAAGGACTATACACCACAGCAGGCTGCAAGCCCTTTTTTCAGGAGCTGTGTTTCTCAAGTCAAAGCCAGATCCTCTACTAGGAGCAGGAGCTATACCTGTTAGCGTACGATGAGCCTAGCTGGGCAAGAGTGTTAGCTAAAGCTATAGTAAAAGGGAGTCACTTGGGTAAGGGGTAGGTGAGTGACTCCAGGAAAGCAGCCAGTTAATCACTGTGAAAGCTGCAAACTGGTTGAGAACCTTTCTGATGAACAGGCTGCCAGCAGCAGGATGGTTACAACCAGTCATTAGGCACCAATGCAAGGAGAAGGCAACTAAGAGTCCAGTACTCCCCACGCAGTCCTAGAAATGAGGGTGTTCAGAATCATCCAGGAAGAGAAACTAGGGTACCCCACAACCCTGCAACACCAGGACTATGCACTGGGTGGCTGGAACCACTACACTAATCCACCTGACTTTTCCTCTGGACTGGTCTCTTGTGGAATAGAGAAGCCATGTGATTAATAGACTGCATGTATCTCTGGATCAAGTGGCTTGGTATCTCAGTCCGCTTAGTGTCTGCACTGTCATGTGGTTTTACACTCTTACCACAACAGGAGCAGAAGGCACCTACATGGTACAGAAGATTCCATATCAGTGAGCAGAAAAAAGAAATCAGATGTTGGAAGTGTGTACCTGTCAGCCAGAGAGCTGCTTGTTCCTGCACTTGAGAGCAGAAAGGTTTCTGCAGAGCCCAACACAACCTAAGCTTCTCTGGTTCTATGGAGCCCAAGTGCTACAGGACTCACTCCAGCTGGACAACACATAGTGGAAAAGCATTTAAATAACTTCCTCAAGCATTCTTAAACATGGCTTTCACCCTCAGCAATTGATCTGCAGTTGTTTATTCACTCAGGTTAGATAACTAGAGTCCTATTCAAACAATGCCTAGATGTCAGCCTAAAGAATCACTGCCAGGAGGGCTGTAAGCAGGGTGATGGAAGGCCAAATAGCTGCTTTGCAAAGCTCACCTGTGGAAATATCCTTCCAATATGTGGTGGAGGTGGCCCAAGCTTTTGTTTGCCTACATGAACTTGGTGTGAGTACTTTTTACAGCACAGAAATACTCAAAGGACCACAACTGCACAAACAAGCTTACAAATACCAGGTAGGACAACAGGAAAAGATTACACTCTCACAGAAGTGAAAGCACAGAGCCTTTCCCCAAGCTTTAGTGAAACAAGAACCAGCAAGGAACTTAGATGATTATGGACAAACTCTGATATAAAGTGGAAGTGACCCTGTCCTACCTGTGTGTGAGAGATTCTCAAGATAGCCTGGAAAACCCTCAACCTTTAGGCTGATGTATTGCCTGTTAAAACAGTCTCCACTCAAAGGATCTACAAGCGTTGCCAAAGGGACACAGGTAACATCACATGGAGCCTCCAAGAGGTAAAAACCCAGCAAAATCTTGAACAAGATCTCAAGAGAATCCTGTCACTGTAGGACAAAGAGAAAACAGATCCTGGAAGCAGGATAACATTACAGTATTTTTGCATAATGATTTCTTACACAACAGCAAATAGTTCACTCTGGCTGAGAGAAGACACAAAAAAGGAAAAAATTGCTAATGCTAATAATTAAAATAATGCTTTTCCACTCTGTTTTCCAGATCAATCTCCTCAAGAGCTCCAAACCTTGCCAAGCAGCTTCTTTTGATGGATGTCATCAAGGCAGCATTTAGGCTGTTGGACATTGTGATGTTAGAGCCTGGAAAAAGATTTGACTTTTACTCTGTAAAAGCCTTCCAAAGTGCTGGTAGGATGGGACAACAAAGACCTTCAGCAGATCTTATTATATGATCTGCCCCTCCTGTTAGACACACAACATGACCAGCCTGAGTTTGTCCCATTTTGTCAGAAACTTGATAGCATCCAGATGAGTAAAAACTAACAGCACATCAAGCCAGGGGATGGGAAAGGCCTCCCAAGGGAAAAATGGATCCATTACCCCTCTGAAAATGAATGTTTGAAATGCAGAGTCCTGGCATGCAGCAAGCAGATTGATCTCTAGGAATTCCCATTTACAGCATATTCCCCTGGGTGCCCAAGAAGCGTCTGCTGCTTTGCCAAGGAGCTCTAAAGGCCATGGACAGGCAGAGCCACTGCTGCAGGAGCCTGCTGACTGCACCAGCTACAGCAAACAATCATGTTCCTTCTTGCCTCCTGCAGTCCTGTGTAGCTGCAGTGCTGTTTGTTAGTACTGGTACACCTGAAAAGGCAGGAATGCTCTGCATGTCAGATGGAGGACAGAGAGCTTTGTGACCTCTAGTGAGCCCCATGAGGAGACAGAGGGCTCAGTTTGAAGGTAACACAGATACTCCCACACAGGAATGGGAATTATCAAACAGAGATTTGGGCAGAGGAACTACAGACACACAGCTACAGTGAAGGAACTTACTGGGGGAGATCTATACACAAACAGGCACTGGAAAGACACTGAGATATCATCCCATTCTCACAGAGCTTGGGGGAAGTATATCAGGCTGTAAGGCACAAGAGGTTGTAGTTGTGCCCTAGGAAAGGTTTTAACAACACATGAGAGAAGACACAGTTGAGGAGATGTACCATTGCTCAGAGTCTCAACAGAGTCCAGGTGAAGGAGAGATCAGCAGTAATCTGATAAGATCTATGCTCCAAGTCAGATGATTTGCCTATTGACTTCAGAACAAAGATCTTTTTAATTATGTTAAATTGAATTTCCTTGTAACAAGCCCAACTGTTGAAACACGGACAGTCAGGTACTTTTTGCTTCCTTCAAGCAAGCTGCCCTGACTGAAAAACATTTCCTGGATGGCTCTCCATGTCATGAAAAGACCAGAACAGCAGCAGGAGTGGTATGCTCACACCAGATTCCTCAGCTGGGCAGGTTGCCATGGAATCTAAATAAATAAAAAAATAAAAAAAAATCAAGGTGAACCTTAAAACTGTTTTAAAACCCTGAGGAACTACTGAGGACAGAATCACCATCCCTGAATGTGAAACTGCACAAGAAGGTGTGAATATGGGAAAGGTTTAAGACAAACCCCTTTGTCTTTAAAACCACTACTAAAACCTGCTGTGCTGAGTGAAATTGCATGAGGCTTCCTCCACTACTGCCAATTCCAGAAAAAAAAAAGTTGTTTTGTTGATGGGGTTTTTTTATTATTTATTTTGTGTTTCATTTGGGAAGGTTCCTTGAAAAGGTTTCAAGATGACCAGATGGCTGAATGAGACCCCCATTCTAACAGCTGACCCCACCACTTGGAAGCAAGCCAAGACCAAGCTTCCAGAAGAGTAAAAGGTGATTGCCAATCTAGGGGTGAAGAGAAAAAACAATACTGCTTCTATTAAATGTTCACTTTAGTATCAAATATGATCACATATGAAAGACCTCCAATTCTGCAGCAAAGGCTGAGGCTTATCCATAGCAGATTTTGTCTCTTCTCCAGTAGCTCCACAGTTTTAAGTTAGCAGCATTTAGCAACAAAGAACTGTGTGAAGAGAGACTATTGACACAAACGTTTCTTCCTGGTGGTTAAGATCCAGTAATAACATATTTGAAGCTTGTAAGGCGTGGAAGGCCTCACCCCTCTGCTGCTGGAAAGCTCAGGGCTTTCAAACAGAAGATAGTAACTATTTCTTAGTCCTCTCCAGGAGTGCCCAAGGTCTGGAGCCTTTACCATCTCTTCACAGCTATTACAGTGACAGACACCACGTAGAACTGCAGTAAGTTACAGTCAGTCACCTGTGTCCCTACATCACACCCTGGTCTCTTCCTAACCAGGGAATCAGTGCATGAACAAGGATGGCCAGTTACAAGCTGACAGTGAGCCACCCTAACCTGGAGGTTAACCAACAATTACACCCACTTAAGCCACCAGATGGTTTCTTTAAGACTTCTTTTATATATTATACATATTTTATCTATTTATATATTATATAAACTATTTATATATTTTGGGCTGGAAGAATCGCAGCCATAGGTACAGACTGGGAGAAGAGCTCCTGGAGAGCAGCCCTGCTGAGAAGGACTTGGGGATTGTGGTGGGTGAGAAACTGAACATGAGCCAGCAGTGGCTCTTGCAGCTCGCAAGGCCAATGGGATCCTGGGCTCCATCAGCAGAGGGGTGGCAGCAGGGACAGGGAGGGGATTGTCCCTCTCTGCTCTGCCCTCGGGAGGCCCCAGCTGGAGTCCTGTGTCCAGAGCTGGGGCCCCCAATACAAGAGAGATGTGGAACTGTTGGAGAGGGGTCAGAGGAGCCACGAGGATGATCAGAGGGCTGGAGCACCTGCCCTACAAAGAGAGGCTGAGGGAGCCAANACCTTGAACACTGCCAGGGACGGGGCATCCACTACTTCTCTGGGCAGCCTGTTCCAGCCCCTCACCACTCTCTCTGGAAAAAACTTCCCCCTAAGATCTAATCTAACCCTTCCTTCCTTTAGCTTTAATCCATTCCCCCTTGTCCTGCCATTATCTGCTCTTTTAAAAAGTTGAATCCCCTCCTGCTTATAAGCTCCCTTCAGGGACTGGCAGGCTGCAATGAGGTCCCCCCACAGCCTTCTCTTCTCCAGGCTGAACCAGCCCAGCTCCCTCAGCCTCTCTTTGTAGGGCAGCTGCTCCAGCCCTCTAATCATCAAGTTTTGTCAACACGCAGAGGACTGGAGAATGGCCACTCCCAAGGCAGAGGGTCCCAGGGCTCTGAGCACAGTGGGTGCCAGGGTGGCCAGCGGGGCAAAGCGGGTTTGCAACCTGAAGATGAGAAGAATATGGTGTGCTGGAGACCACTACTGCATTGCAAAAAGCTTAAGTTCCATCTCATTTAAACAAACATCACTCTCAGTAAGGTGCAAGTCTGACGACCCTTTTGTCCATCTGAAGGTGTAAGGGAGCAAAACCTGTCTATCTCTAGATAGGTGCTCCTTCCAGCAGGAGATGCCTATGGAGAAGCCATGCTAACATCAGAGAGCAAGCTTTCAGTTGGAACTTGAGCGCTCTGCAGTGCTAAGCAAGGAGGTAAATCAGAAGGGTCCAGACTTTATCCTTCTGGATATTATAGGATGTTGCCTCACTCTCCTGTGTAAGAGGGGTTCCAGACCTTTTGAAGATGTACTCTTAAGAGCAGACTCTAAATGGGAACTGACTTTCCATGTTATTAGCCACAAGGCAAAGTCTCACATGCTGCAAAACTGGCTCCTATCATGACCTTTGCAGCCTGTGCATGGAGGAAAGGGAAAAAGAGTGCCACTGTATAAGCTTGATACTGACCATCTCAAATACAGTACTCTTGACTTTAGCAAAAACAAAGTGCAAAAGGAAGGCACCTGCTTCCCTGCATTGTGCCTTGCTGCCATAGCTGGTGACAAAACTGATCACAGAATGATGTGCCTGCTCATATTTTAATTCCCATGGAAGATACACACGTACAGGAGGGAGAGGCCTCAAGTCCTGTCTGATGCTGCTCTCCATACCTCACCCATGAGAAACTGCAGCCCCATACATGACCCTGTGTGAAAACCACCCATCACACAGAGGGCAATACCGGGGAAGGGACGGGGCAGTCACACAGGTGACAACTCTAAGGACAAGCTTCAAAGGGCAGAGCACACCATGTGGGAATGAATCCCAGAAGGAATGACAAATCCTCTGCTGGAGACGCCGCCAGCACTACAGACAGGTTCTGCTGACAGGACACCCACCTCTCCAAGAGAAGCAGCCGGGGAATTCTTCCTGCTGAGATTTTCATCTGGAAAGAAGTCCTGGCGGGCTCGGCGGCCCATCTTTAGTACCTGCAGCGCCGGGGGAAACACGAAGGAGCAGAGGGAACACACGTTACCGACAACAGCTGCCTCAGAGCAGAGGGGAAAACACAACAGCGCTGCAGGGACGCGGTGCCCTGCGCTGCGGCGCGCTCCCTGAGCGCCGCACGGGCTTTATCTGCCGCAGGGGTGCACCCTGCAGCCGCCTCAGGTGCGGGGGCCACGCTCCTTCATCTCAGCCGCGGGCTGCGCAGCCCCTCCGGCCGCACGGCGTCCCGCAGCGGCGGTGCTCAGGGAAGGCGCGGGCAGGCCCCTGGGCGGACACACGACGAGATTTCCCCGCCTCCGCCGCCGTGCTTGGGGGCTGCCGACTCCGAGCCCAGCCCCGAGACTCTCCCGGCCACGCTCGTCCCGCTCGCCTGCGAACGGGCCGCGGTAGAAGAGCCCGGAGCCCCCGTTGGAGACGCTGCCCTCCCCAACCCCTCTCTGAGCCGGGCCCCAAGGGGGCCGCTAGCGCCCCGCGACCGTCAACGGGCAGCTCGCGCCGCAGCCCGGGCCCACTCACCCCGGCAGCACCCCCCCGCCGCGGCGCCTCCGCTCGCTCCGGCTCAGCCTCCATCCGCCGCCGCCGCCGGTGCTNGGTTCCGCCCCGGTCGCCGTCCCCTAGGAGCTCGGCCTGCCCCCGTGGGGACCCCGCGGGCCCCGAGCGCCCGACCTGTGCCCTGACCGCCTTTCCCTACCAGCCCCACCTCACCCCCAGCCCCTCCGGGCC
>VZTU01004340.1:701-27692 GCA_013400835.1 Zapornia atra
CCCCCCGAAGTACCAACCTCCGAGTGAAGATGCTTTCCCACAGGAAATGCTTCAGGAGGGCTCTGAACAACATCCCTGCGAGGCTCAGACCCACATTAACTCAAGGCAGCAGGAGTGAGGTGACAGCCCCCTTGCTCTGCAGGGCATCCTCCCTTGCACCCGCTCCCAGCACCCTGCCAATGCACCAGGGGCTTGTCCAGGGGGGCTGCAGGCAGTGCCCACCCCACACTGTTCTGGCTGTGCCCTTCCCCAAGCTCTGCAGGGACTGTTAACCCCTCATTTCTCTCTCTGACACGCTTTTAATCCTTTCCAAACCACGCTTTCCCCAGGACCTCATAAATATCATTATGTCTCAGTATCTGTACAGGTGAATAGCATTCCTCCCCCTTTCCCAGAGGCAACACAAGCAATGCAAACCCCTCTGCTCTTAATGATTTACCATGTGCTTTAATAGGAATCACTTGCCACAGGCCTGCAATTAGCAGAGGCCTCACAAGAGGATTTTACCCCCTTGATTGCTCATTGCAGGGTTTCTTCTGGAGTCCTCCAGCACTGGTTATCACTGGAGCAGGAGATGGGGGGTCTCTGCAGCTGTGAGCTGACGCAGGAGCCTGTCCAAAGTCCCAGTATCACAGCACTCAGCAAAACCCAGGAGATTTGCAGTATGGTGACCCCAGGCTGAGGCTCGGTGGGGACAAACAGCTGAGCTCAAACTGGAAAAAGTCTTTTGTGTGTTGCCATCAGAGAATGTCAGAGGAAAGGTTGGACCACGTTGCCCCAGACCTCCTGAGAGGGGGTTTTGTCAGTGCCCTGCAGCTTCAGGCAGCTCTTTCCTAGGAAGGAAATCAAGATATTAGTTAAGAGAGCTTAGGAAAAGGTAGTCCAGAGAGCAGCTGTGGGAAAGCTGTCACGTCTGACTATCCCACATAGATCTAGCTTTAATATACTTCCCTTAGCACCTCCCTTTAAGGTCAATGCTTTATAGCCCATAAAAGCTGAGGACCTTTAAAAAGCATTAAGCTCCCCTTGACTTTATCAAGAACAGCACAATAAGGCCAAAAAGCATCACTGGCAGTACAGGGTTTGAACACAGCCTCCCCTGGTGCCTTCAAAGGCTTTTTTACCATGGGCATCACCTTCCCCCTGTCAGGGATTGCAGCAGGACACCCTGCCAGTGAATTGGTTGCCACCAAAAATCAGGGGAGGTGAGGTGAGGGGGACTAGGGAGTTACATGTGGGTGGGTGTGTCTCTGCTGGGCATTCTTCTTAAAGTGCCTTCAAAAACTATCTGAGCACCTTCCTATTAACCCTGCAACACAAGGCAGCATGTGGTTGATGGAGCTCAGGGTGCACCATGTAAGGGCTCAGGTGCAGCTGGAGCTTGCAGGGCTGAAAATAGATTTGAGAGGTGTGGAACACCAGTGATGAGAGCTTCTCCTGCACAGACATTTTCAACGGTGAGAACAGCTTCGCCTTAAGCTGCTGGGACCATGGAGGCGACTTCAATTTGGGTGCCTTAGACCTCAGAACAAAAGTAAAACCCCTTGTTTTCTGGTATCAGTGGTACCAGATATGGCTCTGAATCAACACCTTTTCCAAGTCAGCAACAGCATGTCCCCAAAGAGGGATTTCTCTCCCCCTCCCTTTGCTTTTATACACATCTAGCTTCGTTGACCTTCATGGTAATAACCCCATCTTGCACCTGGGTAAATGACATCAGGTCTCCAATTAATTTTAGTTATTCCTCTTTTGAAAGCTTTCTCAATTAGTAACAAGAACCTTGTTATTGAACTTGAGCTCCAGGCTTCAGATTGTGAGGCCCTGTATGGTCCATCCTCTGGGAAAGAGCCCTGTCCCACAGAGCTCCACTCCCAGGACATAAATCACAGAAACCAGGAGAAATAAAAGGAAAAGATTGCCCATTGTGACACAGCAGAGGAGCCTGGGAACACAAATCAGATCTTTTGATTCTCACTCTGTCTTACCCAGACTTTGAAAAATACTTCCAGGTACTTGGAAAGGGTTTGGGGTCTGGAGAACCTGCCCATGGAGCACACAACTAAAGAGGCTCCAGCTCTTTCACCAGCAAAAGGGAAGGCAGAGGAGGCTGCCCAGGAGAAGGTTTCTGTATGTAAAGGCTCTTTTATCTCATAAAAAAAGCCAAGAGTCCACAGTCTGGAGTAGAAGCAGGACCTGCTTTTTCCCTCAGGGGAAGATAATCAGACTGTGAAATAACTGCTGAAGGCACGGTGCCCTCTCTTCATTGCTTGACATAGTTAAATCAGAGCCAAGAGCTTTTCTGAAAGATCCATTCCAGCTCCTCCAGAAATTACAGGCAAGATGCCTTCAATGAAACTCTGCTGTGGGATGCAGGAGAGGAGATCAAACCACTTCTGGTTTCTCATCTTCATTTATAAGATGTGATTTTGGCCAGCACCCTGCTCTGTAGTTCATGCTGCACTCCAGAGCAGCCTGGTGCTGGGATGCAGGCTTGCCTTTGCCAGTGCCACGTGGCTGGAGGATGTGGGGGTAAGGGGTGGCAGGCAGCCCCTTCCTCTGTGCTGGTAGCTGGAGGACTCGGGAAGCTGGGAGACTTGAGCTGGTGCTGCTGTGGCATTTGGAGGGGACAGGCATGTGTGTCCCTCTTTGGTCTCTACCGAGGATGCTGAAGCTCCCCTGGCAGCCAGCAAGCTCCTGCCTGACCCTGCTTCCCCAAGGGTTCTGGCTGGTTCAGTCCTTTCACAGCGGACCCTGCAGAGCCCCACACGCTGCTTTCCCTGCACAGGGACAGATGGTGGCCCTTAATTCACACAGCCTGGTTCTCTCTGCCCTTTACTAGGACAAAACCTCCCCGTTTTCTCCTCAAGGAGAAGGCTGACAGTGTCCCTCGCTGGGAGCTTTCCTGGCTCTGTAATCTCTCACCAGCTGCCTCTCTGAAAATCTCTGGGAGAGCCAAGTTCCTCTTCCTCCCTGGGGTCCTGCTCTCTTCCTCCCTGGGGTCCTGCTCTCTTCTTCCCTGGGGTCCTGCTCTCTTCCTCCCCGCTGAGACAAAGGCTCTTCTAGGCACGGTGACAATGGCTTCTCAGTGCTTTGTTACATACAGAAAGGCACACGTCAGATGCAATTTTTTCAGCAGACTTATTTTCACATGCAGTGGCCCTGCCTTTTGTATAAACCCAGTGAAGATGCCTTCCCATCTATTTTTGTGTCCTTTCCCATGAAATTTTGGTGCCAGGTGTACCAACCAGGGTGAACCTTTACTGGAGGTGCAGATGTTGAAATGCTCCTTAAGCCCAGCCCTGCTGTTTGCTGCTCTGTGCATAGGCATCACCTGTGGAAAACCCCAGGAAAGTGAACCTGGGAAGAGGGTTCCCTACTCTAGTACCCCCAAGCAGTGTATAGTCATACTGGTACTGCCCAGTTTCCCTTTGCTGGGATGTGAAAGGACACCCCACACTAGGGAAGGACTCTTCAGAGCTAACAGCTTGGTGTGCTTCAGCTGATTCCCAGGAGCCACTGTGGCTGTCAGGAAGACCTGGGGGGTGGAAGTCAGCTCTGACAGCACTGATATACCCACAGGGCAAAAGAAAGCAAGCTCAGTGGAACAGGAGAGATCTTCCACTTGCACTAATTTGGACAAGAAAGTAGGAGACTCTCAGCAGCCCCAGGCTAGATATGATAACACCACCAATCCTTCAGCCCTTGATTCAGCCTCATTCCCTGCTCGTGACACCAAGGAGGCATGGAAACCAATGTGCAACTCCAGGAGCAACTGTGAATAATTTACACATTCAAGATCCTTGCTGGGGTGAAACAGGCAACCAAATTCATGGGACAGGTTTTGCAGCAGCTCCAAGGGAGACACAACCGTTCTCATCTGCTTCTGCTGATGGCTGGACTTGGACAAGCCACACAGCAGCACAAGCTGCCCTTTCCCCAGCACAGCTCGCCCTCCCCAAAAAGCCCTACGTTCTCTGGGTGGGAAGGCTTCTGCCACCTGGTGTAAATACTCAGAGTGAGCATTGCAACTGAGCTGCACTGGACAATGGCTCCACCAAACATGAACCCCAAGGACACTATATCATAACCCCAAGGACACTATATCATAACCCCAAGGACATTATTGTTGTTGTTGTTATTATTATTATTATTATTACCCCAAGGACACGATTATTTCCATGTGAATATAAGGAGGAACTTTTCCCCAGTGAGGGTGACAGAGCCCTGGGACAGGCTGCCCAGAGAGGTTGTGGAGTGTCCTTCTCTGGAGACATTCAAACCCACCTGGATGTGTTCCTGTCTGGGTGCTCCTGCTCTGGCAGGGGGGTTGGACTAGATGATCTTTCAAGGTCCCTTCCAACTCCTGACATTCTGTGATTATTTCATGGACCCATTTAGGGATATGCATTGGTAAAACCAGCCTGTCCCTCCCCGTTCACTGCTCTCATACAATCAGTGAGGCCAGACAGATAGTGCCCCCCTCCAGGGCCACTGGCTCAGCTGACATTTTGATGGTGGTCCTTCAAGGGCTGCCCAGTATAAAACTGATTCAGGGGCAGACACGCCACACACGAGCATCATGCATCATGGGGCTTCAGAGTGTGTGACAGGACTCGCTGCAGGAACCCCTCTGGGAGCACTCATTCAGCACGTGGTGATGGGTTAGTAGCATCTGACACGTGAGGAGTGGGCAATCTATCCTCAGAGGAAATCCTACCTGTGCAATCCTCCTCAATAGCCCATTTCATGCAGACAGACTCAGTGATGAGTACAGGGTATTTTCTTCTGGCAGCTGGGATGCTGCTGTGGCCATGCAATAGATTTTCTTCTTCTCTTCTTGTAGGAATTGCCTTGGGACCCCAGCTGGGGGTGAACTTCTCCATTGGGCATTTTTACTGCCATCAACCCAAAAGAAAACAAAAAGGGGTTTCCTGGAACGTTGGCCCAATCTAGCAGAGGTTGCTCATGTGGACAATAGGGGTGGAGACAACCTGAACAAAGGTGTACATCCAGCCTGCCCATGGTCACTTATCATCCTTCTCCTTCCCTTACAAAGTGGAAATACTTTTGGAAAATACCCCCTTTTGTTGCAAGTTTATACAGCACATGGTCCAAAGTGGCTTTGGGTCCAAACAGTGAATCTAAAGTAATGCACACCCTCCTGTCCTGTCACCAGCTCCTGTAGCATCCCTGGTGAGGGCGTGGGCTCAGCTCCACTCCTTTTCCATGGGGAGAGGCACCACAAAGCTGTACGTGCTGCTTTAAAGCAGGGCTCCATGTACCTCGGGCAGAGCATCACCATAACGTGATGCGGCAGTTGCTAAGGTAACAGCACCAACATATTTTTTCATGAATAGCAAAGCAAATTGTCATGGAACAGTAAAACCCACATGTGTTGGCAAGATGTATGGTCCTCTTGCCCCAGGGTTACAAGTATTTACAGGCTGTTTATTTTTTTTCCCCATCTTAAAAAATGATCCCACACGTGCCCATGTACTTTTTATGTCCAGAAGCATCTTTTCTTGCAGCTCCCTTTGCCCCCCTCAGAACAGAGACAGCAAACTGATGCTCTGTGTTTGGCTAATGCATGTGAGGGGGCTTCATCTGGATCTTCCAAATCACCCCCAACGCCTCAGACTGCTCTTTGCTTTGCTCTTTGGTTGCCCCACCTGAACACATCTTCTGGCCTCTTAACACCTCCACCTATGGAAGAGGATGTGCAGGATGTGCTGGTCATGAAGGTGGCATGGAAAAGGTATGGATTAGCCAAGTCCAAAAGGTGATGACACCCCCAGGTCCCACGCAGCCTTGGTAGGAAGGACCATGAAGCAGGAGGAGGCCTCTCCCCACTCCAGCTGGAAATGGGAGCTGGAGAAGGTTGTGTGTTTTCCACTGTGCTGAGCATGGGCAGAGCTAAGGCTCAGGACAAGGGACTAGGTGACACCATCATCAGTGGGTCAGGGGGAGCAGAGCTGTGGGATGTCAGCAGCAGCCTCTACCCAGGAGGGACAGGATGCTTTGGCAGATGCCTTCATGTAGGTACCATGGCCACTGTCTGCTCACATCTCCACTGCAGAATGAATGTCCACATGGACACTGGAAAAGCTGCCTCAATATCTGCCCATACTCTGAAGTGCTGTAAACAACCTTGGGCCAATTTCAGCTGATTGCAGGCAGATTTCAGGGATTTAACTTCTCTGAGGACCTGGTCTCTTGGACTGTTGCTTTGGGGTCAGGCATGGCCACTTCCCATGCATTTTCACCTCAGCACCAGGGATTCAAATTGCACCCAAAGGGCAGAGGAGATAAGATGGAAAAGCAGGTGTGTGCAAGCAGCTGAAAATGTGGCATGCCTTTTTTTTTTTAGAAAACATCTCTCCTTCTTTGCAGCTCTTCACCTTCCTCCTCAGAAATGGGTTGAGGAGCGGATACTGCCAGACTTCAATTCATCCACTAGTTCTTCAGGGAGACCAAGTGAGAACAGGTCAGAAACCAGGAGTGTGCAGGAGGAATGGTAAGAACCTTTTCCATCAGAGAGAGGAAATAATATGGCAGCTAAAGAAAAGGGAAGGTGCAGTAGACAAATAGTAGGAAGGGAACTAAAAAGGACAGACCTAATGGCAAGAGAAAAACCAAACCCCATCCAGGGTGGTTCCTCTATAACATTTGCAGCATGTCTCTTTGCTGCATGAACCAGCACCCAGCTGGCAGCAGTGAAGAGGACGGGGTGGTGGATGGATGTGGGAGATGGCAGCATCAGTGGCATCCAGCCTCAGCAGCCAGCTATGTGCCTCTGATTTCTTCAAGACAGAGTCCTTTCCCCCCACATTGCTGCATGAAGTCTCAGATGACCCCAAGGCAAAGTCTGCTGCCAACCACAGTGCCTCAGGCAGAAACAGATCTGTTACAGTCTTCTCCCTGTCATTTGTCTCAAGTTCCCTTGTCCCGGTGCAAGCAGCATGTAGGCATTTTGCCTTTGTGTCCTAGTGACTTCCCAGAGTTTTTACAGGTGTATCCAACATTTCCAGATGGTTGCACAGCTAGTTCCATTAGCAGCATTGTTTTTCCCTTTGCTTTCTGCTATGGTCATTTTTTTCCCCCCCTCTCATCAAACGGTTCAAGTCCAAGCCTCACAGTTGGAAATTTTGTTTTGCTGCTTTTAAAGAGTAGAACATTGCCTTTCCTGGCCTCTTCATTATCCAAATAATTCAAGGACCTGAGCAAGAGAGATAAAGCCTCATGCCAGGCAAACCTGGCGCAGGAGGACAGAATTTCCTGAAGCAGCCGGTCACAGCTCCTCTGCAAACATCACCTTCCTTCCCAGCACTCTAAAGTGGTTTTTTGCACTTGATATACTCTCCTCAAAAGAAAACAAAATCCACATTAGCAGATTTTAAAGGGCTTGCAAGCTTCCCAGTAGCCTTGAGCTCACAAAAGATCAGGGCTTCATGATAACAAACTCCTCTGCTACCCAAGCCAGGCAAAACCTCCAGTGTTTTCCTGGTGTTTCTGATACCTGAAGGAAATCCGCGCTTTATACTGCATTTTCTTATCAACAAATGGGGTCAAGGAGGATAACAACTAATATCAGAGACTCCACAAGCCCGAGTCACCCAGGGAAGATTGCCTTGTGCAGTTTAGCAGCTTCATCTCCTTCAAAATAGCACTAAATTGTGTATCCCTCCTTGGGAGAGATTTCAGGAGGCAAAAAATAGCTGGAAAAGGTGAGAGTCAAGTCATTTTGCAGAGTCTACCTCTTTCTTTTTATTTGTGGTACATGGATAACGGGCTGCCTGACTGGTTTATGGGGCTTTGGTGAACTCACAGAGAGTTTTTGTGGTATTTCTGGAGGGCAGCTATTCGATGGAAAGCAGTATTTAACACTGTTCAAGGTTCTGCCCCCTCAGACGTTTTGCAGCTACTGGAAAGATGCAAAAAGCTTCAGACAAAAAAAATTTGTATAGGATATATATATATAGGATAAAATAATGAAAAAAAAAAAAAAAGAAAAACAATCAATTCCTGAATTTCCAGAAGTAATATTGGCTCATAGGGAGGGAAGTGCAGACAACAGCTTATGTTGCTAAAAAAACAAGTTTGCACTGTTTTGGGTTCAGTGTTTTAGCCAACTGCTAAGAACTTTAGAGTAAATCTCAGCATTTCCCAGGGCCCAGATTGCATATTGGACCATATACCCTGAAATGTTTTTATTTAATTTGAGTCCACATTATGCTGCCTACATATGGTGACACACACATTTCATTTTATGTAGCAGATGCTGCTTTGCTATTGAGAATGTAATATACCAAGTACATTATAGTATCATTTGGTCTAGGGTAACTGCAGTGTTTTTTAACTCTGATTAGCCTTAATTTTAAACCTGATTTCCTAAGGAAATGAAGCCTATGACATCCTGCTCTGTATGCATCTATACATCCGTTGCTTGTCCATCATTCTGCTATTTCTTGGGAGCTTTTGGGACACACACACACACATGACAATTTCAATGCAGCGTGGAAAAATCCAGCTAGCTTTCCCTCACCCTATACAGCATGGCTTCATATGGGAGATTAAGTTCACGATACAGGTTCATGAGTCCTGGGAAACAGAGCTGACATAGCACTTTCCCCTAAACCGTAAGCACTTCTGAAAATCAAAGAGATAAGGGTAATAGGGGCCATTCTCCAGCAGCACCTGGTATCAGTCAGGCTGAACTGCACTGCTCTGCAGAGGGACGAAAGCCCATCTCAGTTTTAATTAGAAGCTGATTAAAGTCTACAAGTGATAGCAGCTTTGCTGACCTCCCTGTTAGCTCACTGTGTGGTCTCCCAGTTCTGTTTCTCCTGGTTTCTCGGCAGAAACCAGTTCCCCATCAGCCATCGCACTGGGGCAGCCCCGAAGCCCGGGGATGGAGGGGGTGATGTTTGCCCACAGCTCTAACTCCATCCTCCCTGTCACATCCAACCCACCCGCTCTCATTTCCAGAGCATTTCCCCAGGCTCAGCTGAGCTCTTGCAGGCTGCAGCAGGGCACAGCTCTGGTGGGAATGGATGGCACTGGGAAAGCTGGGCGACGTGTCTCTGCAGCTAATGTTGATGGTACTCTGTGCTTCTCTGACACTTCTCAAAAAACTATCAGGAGAGCATAACTAGCACAGTTGCTGTCTGCTGGTGCTGAGCTTTGGCTGGCACAAAGAGCTTTTTCCTTCTTTGAGGGACAAGGCATGCTGGCATCCATGGTTCTCTAGAGCTTGGATCAAAGTGTTTGGGGAACCGGCTTGCATGCCACTGGCCAGCGAGGGTCCGTGGCAGGTCAAAAGCCAGCAGCACCACCTCTCTCACCTTGTGGGCACCCCTGCTACCCTAACGCCAGGCTGTCAGCACCTCAGCCACCCCTTCTGCAGCAGAGGTGATGCCTGCGCTGATGCACACTGCAGCCAGCACCCCGGGCTCTGCACAGCCTCGAATTCATGAACTCTGCTGTGATACAGTACAGACTCCGCCAAAGCCAGCCATAAACAGCACTTAGTGATGCATAATATATGAAAATGGCTCATGCTGAGCTTTTAGATACAGAAGGATTTTTTTTTCTCTTAATACTATTACAACATTCTCCTGCAGCCATGGAAGCAACGTCATAAATATTTAAAAGGAGGTTTAAAGGGCCCAATCTGTGCAGATTGAATATTTATGGCTACCAAACCCCTGACCTTTAGATTTAGGGTACAGCATACATAAACCAGCCTTATTAAACTGGACACCACAGGTCAGTCTGGGGATCAAATCCGAACTGAAGTCTCCTACCAAGCATCTAGCATTTTAAGAGTTGTCATGGGTAAAAGAATGCAGTAAATAGGGATTTCAGCTGGGAGGCAGGAGGGGTGTGTGTGAGCTGCGTGGGGCTAGGGGTTTCAATCCCTTGTCTGAGGAACAGCCCAAATTCCCAACAGGCCTCAAATTTCCAGCATCCAAAGCAGTGTGAATAAGAGTAATAGTAAAGAACAAAAAAAAAAAGTTGGCCAAGGTGTTAAATAGAGAGGAAAAATGCAGTTATTTGGAATAATGGGAGTTGCTTCTGGTTTTGGAGAGTTCCCTCCATCCCACTCTGCTGCCTTGGATTTGTCCTGCTGAGGTGCTGAGCCCCCAGTAACACAAAGCTGGGTGTGCTCACCCAAATCAGGGCCTGGGTGCCTTCATTCAGGTTTTTCCAGCAGACCTGCTGCTGTTCAATACTTCAATCAGAGCCAATCAGAGATTCTCAGACCCGCCGTGTTTCCCAGCTGGCACTTTTTCCTTTGGTTGTTTTGTTTTGGGTTTTTTTTTGTTCCTTTTCTTGAGAATTATGACTCACGCTCAGTGTTTTCAAGTTAAAGCCTCACATTCCCTCTGCTCGCTCAGCTCATCAACCCAGCATTTTCCTCCATCAAAACCCCTGCCTGAGACAGAGCCGAATCCATCCAGGAGTAGGGTGGAAAGGGAGAACCTGCTGTCCTGCATCCCAGGAGCATCCTCCCTGCACACAGACGATGCTGGGGCTGGGAAGACACAGGCAGGGGCTGCTGGGAGCCAGGATTGGACTTTGTGCTGGATCTGGCTTGGAGGTGCTGTGGAGGGAATGCAGAGCATCCATGTGTTAGTGGTTTTTGGGGGTGGTTTTTTTTTTTTTAGAGTAAGGCAGGAGCCTCTCAAGAGCTCAAAGGCCCTTCAGATCTATTTGTAGTCAGGAGTTTGAAACGCTCCTCTGATGTATTTGCATATTTAAAAATAAGAGAGAGGAGAGAAGATGATAAAAGGGAAGAGTTTGTGCATGGCAATCACTGACCTGCAGAACCCAGTGCTCGCAGGGAGCAGGGAAAGGTGGCACCTGGTGAAATCCCACTCAAGCAACTGGAAAAAAACCCTCCCTGATTTAAAAATCCATTTTCCTTTGTTCTTGGCTTGCTCCTGCCCTGTTGTTTTTCTGGATTTTCTTTTTCATTTCTCTTCCTCAAGCAGGAGAATCCTCCATTACCTGCCAGAGCTGGTGGCAGGTTTGTGCTCCCTGGTACGAGTGTTCGGGTTCCTGGCAGCTCATGGTCTGGCTGGACCGTGCGTGCCAGAGCCCGTGCGTTAAATAACCCAAGCCCAGCACGGGTGAGCAAAGAGCAAGGCTCAAGTGCCGTTTAAAGCTTAATGGGATCGGTAACAAGTGCTGATGGTTCACTTTGGACGGTCACATTTTGAGCTCGTTTGCAGCATGATGCCAGATGAGCACCACTCAGCTGCCACTTACAGTCCTGCGGGCAGAGGTACCGCAGGAACACTCGCAGCTGAGGGTTTTTTTTGTGTGTGTTGCCTTGTTTCCAAGTGCAATTTTCCCATCTAGGCAGTGGTAATCAACAGGGCAAGTGTGCTTTTATTGCTTTCCTGATGATAGGTTTTCCATGATTTGCATCCACTTCGGCGAGGCGTCCCCATCCCTCTGCCATAGCCCTGGATTAATTGTGCTGCTAACGACTGTCTACCAGGTGTGTGTCACAAATTATCCACGGGAAACGGACATCATTTTTCTGACATTTCCAGATTTGTTGGCTGGAATTGATCCTGCTGCTACATTAGCTGAAAAATAAACATAACCACAGCCAAGCTGGCTGCGTGCCTATTGCTAGGAACCTGCTGGAAAAGACGGGAGATCCAATATTGCAATTAATAGGCCCACAGGGGCATTTTGGGAAGCTCTTCGGCATCTTCACTTTGCTCTAACACTTGCAGTGCCTTCGGTGCTTCCTTTCAGACCAAACCAAAAGCTGCTATGGACAATCCCTGCGCTTCCCAAGCTGGCTCCCCACAGAGACCCACCAGGATCTGCCTTTCTCCTCCTGTTAGTGTCCTCCCAGGACTGCTGACAGCTCAGAGGTTTGTGAGGGGAAGCAGGGACAGCTGTCTCCGCTCTTTCCATTGCGGTTCTTTGCAGAGATGCTGGGTCAGAGAAGCCTTTTTCATCCCAGTCCCTTCATACATCATCAAGCAGCAGCTACAAGCGCTCATGGGCACCAGGGTTTGAGCAAGGGAGCCTTTAACTCTGGTTTTTCTCTAGCCAACCCCCATTCTTTGCAAACCTGAGGAAATATCCTTAAAATCTCTCTCCTTCTCCTCAGATTTGGATGGTGCCAGAGTTCCTGAGGGTGGAGCTGGCACGGAGGCAAGGCGGCTGCTTCGCCTTGTTTCCCCAGGAAACTCTCCCGCCTGCCAAATCAGCCAGTGATGCTTCCTGCAGCCAGAAAGAGGAACTGTAATAATTATTCTTGTACGTAAATAGTTGGGAGACGTTTAGATAGGAAGAGCTGTGTAAGTCATGGAAGGTCTTAAGAGGGTGTAGGATTAATTAGTGGGAGTGGCCATAGAGTGGAGAGAGACGGGTGCTGGGTTTTGGTAAGACTGGTGGGGCCCAGCTCTCCTCTGGGGTGAAAAAGGCAAAGAAGAAAATCAGAAGAGGTAGAACCAGATCTATTTATGTCACTAAAGGAGCTGTTCCTCCCCTGTTGCTTTCGGGAGTCTCTTTAATAAGCATTGTGGAGGGTAATATTTTCTTGGAGCCGTCCAAGGGGGTACCCCAGGGAATCTTTGGCACATGAGAATTTGGGAATGGTCTCACTGCTTTGTTCCCTTGTGCATTCAGCAATCTTGTCTTCTGTTCCAGTTGGTTTTACAGCCTTTATTTCACTATATATCCAACTCTGAGCCTGATGGTCTCCAGAGCAGGAAGGGACATCTGGGAATCGAATGGGTCCCTGGGGAGCCCTCCCTCCTGCTGCCCTGGGGCTTGGGCTGTGGGATGCTCTAGCTTCCTGGACTTTCAGCACCTGCCTGGAAAAGGGCAAGGAGCTGATGGAGTTAAGCCATTTGCAGGGAGGGGGAAGGTTATATACCTCATCAAAGCAAACCTTTACAAGGAGTGTTTGACTAGCAGCTGTTTGTAGGCACTCAGCACATTAATGGAGATGCTGCCATTTATCGTACAATCATAATTTTAAACCCTCTTCTTTTCTTCCCCTCACTCCACAATAGGCAAAATAGAACAACAAAAATCCAACCCAAGGGAGACAAATAATCACCTTTACAGTTTGTCCCTGGGCCTGATCTCGCTGTTGGAAAGTTGGCTGGGAGCTTGTTTGTGCTGCCTGGGGAGGTGGGGCGGGGGNGGAGCAGCACAGGGACACCCCAGACCTCTGCCATCACCCTCCTGGGGATATCAGTTCCCCAAAGCGGGACCTGAAGGTGAATGGGGCCGTTTCGAAGCGATCCCAGCCAAGCCACCTGATGGAACCTCTCCAGTTGGAAACTGGTCCTGCTTCCCCTTTTCAGTCCTCAGGGAGAAGAAAGAGCCAAGACCGTGAAGGGAGCTAAACTGTTGTTTTCACTGGCTCAAAGGCACTCTAATAGCTGTGTTTTTTAAAAATTAAATGCTTGCATCCAATTGTATTTGCACTGTGTAACGTCCTTATCCAATGCAATCACTTCAAATCACTGTTCTTCAAATCCTCTGGGGCATCTGCAGCAAGCAGAGGGCCCAGGTCAAATATAAACCTTCTGGCTTATTTGGGAATGTGTGTGTCAGTGTTACCATTGCATTAATGAACCATGTAAATCATAGCCGGTTGTTAAATAACAGAGGGGAGAAGGAGGGGAAGGCAGAAAGGACTTTATACCCTCTGTACAGAGAGCTTTGCAGCTACAAGAAAAATCTGTGTCAGTGTTGCAACTTGCCAGCTTGGAGGACATAAGTTTCTCATCCAAATATTGCCTCTTCAGAGACTCTTGCTGGTCCCAAGAGATTCTGTGGGCATTTGTAAAGCCCAGCTTCAGCATCCCTTCAGAGGCATTTACAGAAGGCTAATAGCAACGTAAATATTTTTAGTTACTAAAAAAAAAACCAGGTAGAGAGAGAGAGACAGGTTGCTTGTCTTCTTCTTTAAGCTTTCCCTGCAGTGCTGGGACGCAGGGATCAGACTCTAACGTCTGTCACCAACTCCCAGATACACAGAGGTGTTTCTTGGTTTGTCAATCACCTTCCAGTCTGCACACAATTCGAGCCCAGTCCTGAGAGGGTTTTCTCAGTTCCACATAATGTACTGTTATTATTTTAATATTAAAGGAAAAGAGAGGAATGCACTGGATAACCGGGCATATTGCTTGGCTCAAATTGTGGTGTGTTTTTTCCTGCCTGTCTCCCTTTCCTGTCCATCTGTCCCAAGAGTGAATGTCCTCTCCATTTCACAGCCTGTAACACGGCCCCGTGCTGCAGGCAGACAAGCTGAGTTTACCATTTCACCCTTGCATGGCTGGATAAAACCCTTGCCATCCCAGGCATCGGGGCTGATGCTCATCGGCACAGGCTGAGGGGCCACCCTGGAGCAGGCACGTTATTTAACAGCCAGGGAGGTGTGAGGTATTGCAAGGAGAGCAGAATACAAGAACTGAGCAAGTCCTGCCCCAAGGCAAGCACCCAGCATACATACGTACCCAATGTTAAGCAGTTACTATATGGGTAGTGGTTTGGGGATTTTACACTCTGTTTTTCACTGTTGCTCATGTCACCTGTAAAAAGTTTCTATTTCCTATCCATTTTATCCAAGATTTCCACTGTGTTTCCTCTCTAGAAGTTTGGCACTTACCTGTCCAGCAGAAGTCTTTCACTTGCTGCAGATGGGTTGAAATCCTAACACAGCTTCAGTCCTCTCCTCTCGATCCACCTTTCCTGCAAATACAAACCAGGGTGGCATAAGGTGCAGTTGTTACAGTGGTTATCATTTTCCTAAGTCATGCTCACTAAATTCATCATGATGTTCCTGCCCACAGGTTGGTTTGGGTTACTCTTGGCAATGGAGCTTTGTGTCTGACATCTGTTGACAAAGCAGGTGAGATGAAAAAGAAACAGATCATAGTGATCCTCACTTATTACAGAAGTGCCAAATGGGTTATTTTTTAATGTTAGCTTTAAGTATTTCAAGTTCTAAATGCCAGCAACAATAAGGAAAGAAGGGATTTTTTGGTAATTATGCAGAATACCATGTGTCCCTCTGGGCTGTGGGTGCAACCTAAGGCAGGCAGCACAGGAACTGTCATTAAACCCCAGGTATGAACACATCAGACAGGGAGATAGTTTGGTTCCGGATCTGGGTTTGCAAAACTGAACTGTGCTTGAAAAGCTTTGGAGAAACTGTGTCTAAAGCCATGGGCTGGGCTGGCTGGTGATAAAAAGGGACTGAATCACCCCAACACACTGCACACGAGCCGTATGTCGTCTGTGCATTGATGGGTGCACCCTTTGCCATCCCAAATAACCTCCTAAACACAGGAAGAAAAATATGCTAGGCACATCCAGCACCACCAGGATGGTGTTTTCCTTTTTCTCCTTATTCTCTGCGCTCGATCGCTTAGATCATTTACCAGAGCTACAGAGGAGATATGTTTACTTATACTGGCTTGTGCTAGGTCAAGTATGGAATCAGTCATCCTTGTGGTAAAGAGTGACAATATTTCATGCCCAAGTAATCTGCCTTGTGAAAGAAATGAAGCTTACACGGTGCTTGGGCTGGTCTGATCTTTATTTTCTGAAGAGACATATTTCCAGTGCTCATCATCATTATTAACACAAATGCTCATAACCGCATGCACCAGGCGGCTGCTAGGAAACATCCACCGCAACAGCGGCCCGAGCGAATTCAATTTGCCCTGCTCTAATAGCAGAGCTGGTCCTTGATTAGCCAAGGGAGAGGCTGATAGATGGGGTGGCTGGGGGGTTAGCTGCCTCTCTTCCCATTCTGTCTCAGTGGCTGTGACTGCCCACCTGTTCCCTACTCCAGGACAGGGCAGAGCATCTCTGCATTGCGGGTACGGCATCTGCAAATTCCCCCCTGCTTGGGGGGAGCAAAGAAACCAAGCAACAGACCAAGTTTACAGGTCCACAATGGAGATGTCAGTTGGCCATCAGGTTTCAGGCTGTACCAGGGAGCGTTTCAAAGCAGCGTGTCCTTTAACATGCTCTTCAACTACATACAAGAAGACCCTCCAGGTTACATCCATGCCAAGGTTGTGCAGCATGTGTCGGTGATTTCTGCGGATCACAGGGGGAAGCATGGCCAAGGTGTGGTTGTTCAAGAGAAGGTTGGACAAGCACTGCTTATTTCAGAGAGCTCAGAGCTGGGTCAGCAAAAGTAGCTGAAAATAAACCCCCTGACTAAATGTTTTTCCCTAGCTCCTCACCAAGCCAGCTTGCTCCTGTGTCCCTGGAGCAGTGCTACTCCTCTAAAGCATCATCCCTTTCCCGTGACAGATCCTGAGTGAGATGAATTGGTGATTTAGGAATAAGGGACAAAGAAAACATGGGGACTGCAAAAGAAAGTGGCTTCACCATTTTGCCCTTTAACTGATGCCGCCCGTACACCCGTTTTGTACAGAGAGCGCACGGCCCCGCTCTGAAGCCTAATAGAGCATGTTGGCATGTGGGATGCGACTCCACTGACCCTAATTGGCTTCATCACCAAAGCACCCTCAGCAAAGCCCCATTTGTTTCACTTAGCTTCCCTCTGACCAGTGGCGCCTTGCTGGGTAAAACCAATCCATTTCCATCTCTGCCAGGCCCACAGCGCCGCTACAAGTTTTTCTTCCTCTTTTGTAGCTGACATTTGCAAATATATGTATTTATACATAATCCCAGCTTTTGCTGAGGTGGGTTTTTTTTTTTTCTTTAACCAAGCTGGAGTGAGACAGATATACATTTTTTTTTATTTAATAGCCAGACGCCATCAATGCCTCAAGCTGCACATTTTGCTTCTGCAGGAGCTGGGTATTTACGTGCTGGAATAATGAACCATCAGCTGAGTTGCTACAGAGTGACAGGGACATTCTGCATTTTATGGCTTTTTGTGAAAACAGTCCCCAGTCAATAAGTACAGATTTTCTCAGGAGGAGAAGACCCTATTTGCAATTGATATTTTCAGGGAAACTGTAAGCTCTGAGCTGGTATGAATAAAGGCAACAGCACAGGGTGAGATGTCACCATGTCGGAAATAGCCAATGATCAGTTCAATTGATCCTCAGCTGGATGTGGTCGTCTGGGACCTGGAGCTGTAGAAATGTAACAACAACATAAATTTCCATGTCCCCTATGGAGCTTGGTGGATTTGAAGCTTCATTACATGACTGTTTCCATGTGATTTGGTTTTAGGGTTGGTTTGGGTTTATTGCGATGGTTGATGCCTAATGCCAAATACTGATAGGCAGCATCCTGCCTATTATCCCAGGGATGCTGTGGCTTCCCAGCACGCACAGTCCAGGCACAATCTGATGGACACAAACAGAAGAGCTGGGAAACATCTGAAATTTCCACTTCTTGAGTGATCCCAACCCTCACAACGGAGCAAAAGAAAGGAAACTTTCCCCAAACAATGTGGCTGGAAGGAATGTGTTGTCAACATGCTCCTCTGCTCCCAGTATCCTCCAGCAGCTCAGCCCCTTGGTTCAGTAGGAGCAGAATTGGACACAGGGTTCAGATGTATTTCTGATGAGCGCTTTCTAAAAGCATGGAGCCAAGTTGAAGTGCAGTGCAGGGCTTAATAAAACGAGCAGCAATAAAATGTTTCAAAATGTTTGATAAGAAACTATTCCTTGTTTCCAGGCTTGCAGTTTCCCTTTTTTCCCTCTTTGAAAGATCTGAGAGTGGTAAAGCTTTTAAATACATCCACATAATGCAGCCTCAGACAGCAAACAGGATTAAAACCCATCTCCAGAAAAGGAAAGGAAGTCAGATTACTTGTCAAAATTAAATTTGCCTTTGGATGCCATTACTTTCTACATTAAAAAGCTCTGGGGATTAGGAGATAAAAGAGCTAAATCCAATCTGGAGACAGGCTCAGAGGAAAATGTCAGCCAGCCAGTAATCCTGGCTCTTTTCTTTAATAGGATCCTCCTGAAGTCAAAGAAAGTGAGAATAATTATTTAATTCCATTTTGGAGTCTGGCTTCTTTATCGACCCAGCTCAGCATCGCTGTTTCAGTGGTAAATCAACTGGTGGCATGGACTTCACAGCTCCCACCAGCTCCACAAGCAGTTTGCTTCAGGTCTTAGTGGTGTTCGCTGATAGATTTAACCACAACTAAACCATGCCTGGCTGAGGAGCAGGCAACGGTCCCCCATCCTTGGGGGTAATGCTTCACCATAGCCTGTAAATGTCCTCTCTCAGGCATTTCTTTTATTTTTTAAAGGTAATAAACAAAAAAGCATATTAGATTGAAGCAGAAATGTGCTGGCACGTGTCCTTGTGCCAAAGCCACCATAAAAGCCTGACACTTCCCATCTTCTCAAGAGGGATGGAGCCTTTCTATCAGATTCCCCTTCATCTTTTGAAGTACAGCCACAGAGCCAAAATCACAGTCTGCCCCAAATATCCTAGCACCTAAAAGTCTGTAACCATGGTTGCACAGTCATCTGCAGGCATGGTTATCTGCACAGACACGCATGTATTGACTCAGAAGATGATTTAATTCTTCAGCGTGGTACAAGAGACACGAGAAGCTCTGTGCCATCTGACATGCTGATGGATTCATGCCGAAGCTTTCCTTAAGCCAAGCACTGGACTTGATCTTTGGCTACCACCACGGATGGAAATCAGCAATCAATAGACATCAAAGCGCATTAGGGCTCAGCGAGAAACTGTGCGCAACTGGGGCTGGTGGGCACGTGCTCTGGTTGCCAAACCCAGGGAGATCAGAAGATGGGCTGTACTTGGGCTTGTTTAATGCAGTCCCAGATAATGCTGGGAATTCAGAGGTGGGCAAGAAGCAAATGCTAGAGAGGATAGCATTCTTTTTAATAGGAGGAGGAGAGCAGGTGTCTCTGGAGAGTTAGAGAGATCACACACTGGAGTTCAGTTGAGCACGTGTCAAACTGCAGATCAAGAATTATTTATCCAGAGACACTCTTCTACTCTAAAAGGGAATCCAAAAATAACCTTGGAAAGAAGGGATAGGGCTCTACCATCAAGGAGGGAAAGCAAAGGCTCTACTAGACCCCAGTGACTTTGGGACTAAAAAACACACCTTATCGTGTAGGGAGGGCAGCTGTGCAGCTTGTAGGTGTACAGAAGGTAGGTAAATGTCTAACAGGATAAAGAAAATGGCTTTTAAATCCTTCTATGTGCTTGCCAAACACTTTTCTCTGCCAGTTCATGTCAGTACGCAGGGCAGGAGTCTCTGGTGATGTCCCCAGCATCTGCACCAATTCACCCAGTGGGAGCTGTGGGAACAAGGCTTGGTGATGCCTGCAAGGGCTGCCTGGGAAGCAAGATGTCCCCAAGGCAGGCTGCTGCTCCCTGCATCTGTCCAAGGTGGTGGTGGTGGCCAGGATGTCGGTCCTTCCCCTGAATCAGCCATGAAAGGCACAGACATCACAGGGGTCTGTGCAGGAATGGGGCTGCACAACCCCACCCCAGGGTTCCAGTCACCAAAAGCACACTGTGATAGTCCGAGCAGCTCCCTTTAATTTCTTCCTCTTGTTTTCCTCTGCTAGATCTGACTAACACCTTTTCTCCCCAGCCTACAGATGCCTTGTTTCTTCCTGGCAGTGACAGGTAAGTGCTTGCACAGGGATGTGGAGGGACTGAATGTAGGTCACGAGCAATCCTGTGCTCCCCACAGGAGCATCTGCCAGTGCTGCTGACTGCCTGCGGGTGGGAAGAAAAGCAAACAACCCTCCTGTCTCCTCGATCCCCAGCAAAGCCAGACCCAGAGGACCCTCACCACCTCCTCTCTTCCAAAATTAAAGACCTGCTTCTATCCTTCAGATCTTAAACATCATTCATCAAGTAAAAAGGGCAGCAAGGCCATTGCCACCTTGGGAGCCTGTGTCACGCCTGCAAGTGCTGGAAGGGTTAATACTCTTCTGTTCATCCCTCCTGCACCCCAAAATATAGCTGTGAGCAGTGTGGATGCTCAGCCCTGGAAGGACAGTGCATGGATGGAAAGCAGCATTGCTCACTGTATTCGTTTCTCCTTTCACAACCAAAAGTAGCATCTTAGATGTTTGAGCCTGGGGGTATGTTAATTTATACAAATAACAAAGGGCAACGAGGAGAAAAACTGCAGCAAGTGTGGCCAAGTGGCTGCACTCGAGGGGTTTCTGGAGCTGGCACCGTGGGTTTAACAGAGGAAGCAGTTTGGGTGACATGGTTCTACCAGGATGCCATCATCAGTGCCCGTGCCAGCCCTGCCCATCCCACTTTGGCACAGGAAAGGAGGCCCTTCATGTCTGATTCATTGCTTTTTTTAATTAAACTAGCTGTAGGGAAATATAACATTTTCCTCCAGTAATTCATCCCCACGGCTCCCCTATTTTGTCATTTTAATTAAAGCCAGCCCCAGCCACAGTTTGGATGTTTGCAGCGATTAGTATTAAATCAAGCACAGGCCTTAGGGAATGGCCTCTCTTTTGCTTTTCCTCAGGTTTTTACAGCAAAAAACAACAGGGTCTGAGGCTGAATGCGTGAAAAGGGCAACACAGCTGCCAATGCAGACTTCAGGCTTCGCTAGGGAAGGGTTGAGCTTGGTTTACTGAGTTTCCACTGCCTTTGCTCATGAGCTGGAGAGACCCGGCCTGGTCCAGGGCTCTGATGGCAAACATGAGGAGACCCAGCTCCTGGGAAACTGATGCTGGAAGCAGGACCGTGACTGGCTCCCCATCCTCCTGTGAGCAGCTCACAGCTTTCTCTGGGATGGAGAATGGTAACGGGGTTATCGTGTCCCAAAAACTCACCCTTGGGCGTCCCATGGCTGAGCTGAATTTTTCAATCAGGTATCTCAACTTGAGTTTTCTTTGGAGAACAGCCAGCTCTTTATTTTAATTGTCTCCCAGTTAAGCCACTCTGACCCTTCATCACACAGAGCAGAAGACAGCCCCAGACCATATAACTAAGAAGATAGAGGGAGCTGGGAGCTCCGTTACCTGCCCTGGGCAGGTGCTGTCTGACCTGGCTCTGGCCACCTCTCCTTCCTAGCATCCTTATAACTGGAATTTTCCTCAGTGCCTAACCCGAACCTTCCTTTCTTCAAGGTTAAATAATCTGTCCAGAGCTGGTTTGATCACTGCCAGTGTTTTAATCATGAGCTACAAGGTATTCAGTGTTTTTCTTAAGCCCACACTTCAAGGTTAGAAAGTTACCTGGGAATCACACTTTTGATTTTAAAAAGAAAAAGAACAAAAAAAAGAGCTTTTGTTGTTAGGCTTTAGACTGCCAGTGTGAAGTTGGAAAACCATGATCCATGCATCAGCTAACAGCTCAGAAACAAAGAGAGGAAAGAGAAAGGAACCTGAGAAGAATTTCCTAAACTAGTCGCAAGTTTTCCATGTGTTTCTGAGCAGCAGCAGCACAAGGAGCTCAGTGTTTCTGGCAGCCAGCAGTGCCCAGAAGTTACTGCACCATCAGGACACTGCTTCATCATCACCATAATCTGAGTTTCACCCCCAGCTGCTTCCCAGAGGGGAGCAATTGCTGGAGGTGCACAGGTCCCTGGGATGAGCTGCCTCTGCTGCCCTCCCCACCCATCAACCATCACCCCTTGGTGTCAGCACCCATCCCTGCAAACCCCTAAGGACTCAGCTCATTCTAATGACTTGGCCAGTGTGGTAGAGACCGCAGCTGAGCCCTCACCCCCATGCCTGCCAAGGAGAGGAGCACAGCAGGACTCCAGCTGAAGCCAGGCTGGCAGGACATCATTACCCAGGTAATTAAACTTGAACCAAACACTGAAGCCACTGGCTGAAAGCTAAAGCCACTGGGGACCGTGCACACGTGTGGATGTAAAACTCCCCAAGACAGCAGGTACCTTCTTGTGGTGTTGCAGACAGGCTCATCTTCCGCAGCGCAGGAGGATGCTCGGTGCTTTGCTGCAGCATGGAGGTAAGCATGCCAGCCAAGGGGGGAAGCAAAAGGGAAGCAGCATTGCCAACTCCAATGATCTGAGCAGAAGCAGATGGAAGAAACAGGAGGAAGCATTGCAGAGTGAGTCAAGATTGTGATTTTGCACAAGGGAAAAAGAACCCCCCCCCTCCCCCCAATCTTGTCAACTAGTCCCTGAGATTGTGGCAACTACAAACCCTTGCAGGGACACCCAAAATTGCTCAAGCTTTTTGGCTAGATCCAAGCTGCAGTGAGGCTACTACCAAACACACATACAGAAGTAAAAGCAATGCAAATCGAGGGCTGTGGGGGCAGAGGCTGGAGTTATGTTTCAGCTTCTCACCCCACGCAAACTAGGGGGAGCAGAATAGCTGCAGACTGTCAGCCCTTGCACCTTAGCTCACCTGCAGTTCTCAGCATCCTTAGTGAAGGTGCCCAGGAAGGCATGTACCCAGCCACCCCATACTCACCTCCCCTTGACCCCTAGAAAACATGGCTGTGTGTACAAAGATGTTGAAGCCTGAATATCCAGGCCTCTGGGAAATGGCAGCCACATCTAAATACCAAGCTAAGAATTTCAGCAATACCAATTTCAGCACCAACCTCAGCTGCTACAGGGAAGGACCAGAATGATTGCACTAACCTAGAAGCACAGAAAAACCTAAAAAGCTCCTGCTTTCAGCCACTCAGACTTACGTAGCCTCCTTGGTAATAACTTGGCATTTAATTAATAGTCATTAAAGTTACTCATCTCACCTGACTCAGGCTTGCCTACACAAGGCTGCAGAGGCTTTCTGTGATGGAAGGAGGTTTAACCCCATCCCTCCCCCAGAATCTCGGAGCTGCTCTCTGCTGTCACCCAGCCATCAGCATGTGCCTCTTGGGGCCTCCTCTGCACCTTGGGGTGATGCGCATTCACATCAAGCTGCTCCCAGATGTTGGGAAGGCTGTTCCTACCCCAGTGTCTTGAGTTTCTATCTGCAATACCAGGCCATAGATCTGATTGATGCAATTATTTTCACCGTGATACATGTTTCTGCCTGTGCCCCTTCATTCCATCACACCTGAAAACCAGGACTCGGGGAGGGGGGGGATGTGTGTGTGTGCAGAGACAAGTAAGCCTCCAAAATCAGGGAAGCATCACGTCTGTCCTGCTGGCCTGTCTCTGAGAGCATCCAGTCCCAGAAGCAAAGCAGTTTGCTCTGCTGCAGGTCTACTGCAGCTGAGAGAAGGGGGCAAACGCAGCCCCCACGGAGCTGCAAATGCTGTGGGCTTGCAATGAAAAAACCCTGCACTGAAGAACTCACTGAACTGACCTTCCCAGAGTTTAAGGGCAAAGGGATGCATCGTGCACATCAGCACAGCTTTATGTGAGTGCTACAGAAATGCTTAAGAATAAATTAAATGCACCCGACTCCCCTTCAGAGCGACGAATCAATCTCATTTGCACGTCTCACCTACAGCTCTCAAAGTGCTGATGCTGGGAGAAAGTTGCTCTGATTTCCCTTATTTTTCCTCCTTGCCGGTCCTCTCAGACCTCTCCCCAGTCTCCCTCCTCAGAGGGTTCTTGAACAGCCATATGCCGATGCCGTGGTGGGAGGCTGGAGCTGAACCACACCCCACAGGGGAGGGAGGATGGGCACCTGCCCACATTTTACTGTGGTTTTGAGGTGCTGCTTGGTGCAGAAGCTCATCTGCCTCTGCCCCCTCCCACTTGCCATCCCCAGCGTCCAAGGGTTGGAAGCTCTTGCTCACGGATGGTCCCACAGGGTATCTCCCCTCCCACCCAATGTAGCCAAGAGCTCACCCACTCCCAGCTGGTGAAGGTGGTTCAGAGATAGCAAAGCACAGTGGTACCAAATTCAGATATTCTTGACAACGACATGGCAGGAATCAGCAACCCTGGCTAAGTTAGCACCAGGACATTGTTCTCCTGTGATGCTACCTCCAACCAGACAGGAGCTTTCCTTGGTGGATAGTTCAGTATCATCGTATCTACCCCATGAGCCGACCCCCATATCCCCCACTGTACAAACAAGTTCTGCAGAGACATGGGCTGCAGGGACTCTGTGTTTTGTTGTAAAGGAATCAGTTTTGCATTATGAAGGCCAGTGAGGAAAGCTTTCTCTGCAAGGTTCTCACAGTGCTAAGACAAGCTATAAACTCAAGCTGACTGGAAGTGTAAAATATTAATTGCTCGGTCTACTTCTGCTGGCCACACAGAAGTAATTGCTGTGGAGTAAAACAGAGAAAAGATCCATTTATATCTCTCATGGAGTATTTTTCCCCAAAGGAAATTAGCACCTCTCTCCCAAATAGGGACTGTAGGATTTTTTTGTCTATTTTTATGTGTTTAACACGCTTTTTTTTTCTCCTTCTCTCATCCTAAAATGAGCACACCTGCTGGGTAAACAGAAAAAGAAAGCTAAAGAATGGGAAGAAGTGTAAATCACAAGTTCTCATCACACATACTAGAGAATCGCTGGGGCGATACGGCTCGCTGGTTACCCATGGAAGGAATCCATAGGTGTAAGCACACAGGGGTACAGAAGCAGTTGAAGGTTTAAGCTGAGACTCTCCTATGTAGGTCAGGTACATTTCCAGTGTGGGAGTCACACCAGTGAGCCTCAACCAGCAGCAAAGGTACCCACTGGAGATGTAGATAGAAGCGCATCCTGAGAACGGTGTCTGCTTACATCTGTGTGTTGCCGATGGTACTGCCAGCAAGGAACCAAGCACTCACCTGGTGCTGGGTTGGGAGGGAGGATGCTGTCCTCCTTGGGGGAGAGAAATACTACTGTAACCCCTGGGCATGCACCCGTTGGATTGAAGCACTCTGATGGGTTGAGCAGCCACATTTCCAGGATTTCATCCTAATTGCTAACATTATTGCTTGTCTACTTCCAAACTGAGATGTGGTTTATGGTCAGGATTTCTTTGGTCATAAATTGCTGAGGTCTAAATTATTTGAGCTAGCTGGGAAAGGACACTGGAACCCTCTGTGTTTTGGTTTTTTTCCATAAACCCATCTGTTTGAAGCACAGCTGGAATGGTCTGAACTTGAAGCACCCCCATGAGACCACAGAACTGGGCGAGATGCATCCAAAGGGATGTGCAATATGAATGGGGCACACATTTTGCCAAACCCCTCTACTTTTTAGGAGTGAGAATGAGAGATGACCTGGTGCCTTCCTCCTCACAAGCCTGAGGCTCTGAGTACTCTCCCCAGCTGGCACCAACACCCACTGACAGCCCAGTTTAACCCTTGGGGGTGCATTCATATGCCATTTTCTGTGGAAAGAGTATTTACACATAATAAATGAAAAAAGATGACATAGTCTCAGCTTGATGGGCTTGGCTCACCAGTACGGAGGAGGAAGCCTGCAAACCCCAGTGTTCATCACAAGCCATACATCCTTGTCTGTTGTATGCAATAGTCTGTTCCTAATGAAGCTTGATGAAGCCAGAGAAGCTGTACAAATGTAAGGGAGGGAAAAAAACCCACCTGAAACAGGCCTTGTGCTTTAGGTCTGCAGTAAATCTTGTCTGTGGAAGAGACATTAAATATTACAGAGCAGTTTGAGGAGAGGCAACAGTACTGAATTCAGCACCTGCTGTATTTTATCCTCAGGCCTAGCAGGGTGGGTATCTAAGAGAAATGCATTGGAAAACAAAGCTCTGCAAGTGTTGTTAAACATGATCTGTATTGTACTGAATTCTTCAATGGTTCTGCACACTGTGTCAAACCCCTCTAATGAGGGGGATGCTTTACACAGAGCCAGGAGTTTATGAATGTGGACTCCACACACTGAACTCGTCTGCTTTTTATCAGACTAGATCTGGCAGCTCTGAGAGTGATTTGGAAACAGAAATCACTTAGTACATTGCCTCCAAAACGGAACTAAATAAAACCCCAAGGAATAAGACCATCCATGGTCACTGCTTCCATCAAGCTCTTTGCTCTCGACATGTTTTATCTGCAATTATATTACAGTGGTGTTACAGGAATATCTGTTCCATTTTTAAGTGTATCAGCTTTCTAATAGAGGTTTGCCAGTTTTATACTTCTCATTTCCCCCTCTGAACACCAGTAGAATGGAAGGGGCAATGTTGCCAGAGAGATGAGAGGAGAAAGTATTTTATAGGGCTCCTCACCTATTCCTGGGCACACATGCTCACAGCTGGTAGTTGCTGGATCTCCCCCTGCAATGCTTTTTCCATCAGTCCTTGATGATGGGGGACATTTGCTGTGGGTTTTGAGGGATTAATCAAAATTTCAGACTGGAAATATTTTTCTCCTGATGTTCAGGCTCTGAGAACCGAGCCAAGAGGTGATGAGCAGTAAATACCTCCCATCCACTTGAAATTTGAGTGGAGAGTTGTGCCAGTACAGCTTATAAGAGGAGAATTTAATTGTAAGCAAAACTTAGACCAGCTCAGGTTGTTCCTGGGGCTTGATCAGACACAAGTAAAACCATTAAGAACTTTGCCAGTGATTTTACCAGGAATCAGATTGAAATCCCAACTGGAGGAACTGACCTTGCTCCTGTTAGTTATGTATCCTACCCTGGCACCACCACCGCATGCTTGAGGGCTCCCTGGTGCTCTCAGGGAGGAGGTCCCCATTCCAGCACCCCGGAGCTGAGTGGAATATGGAGCACAGAGCACCAGGGGGGTCTGCCTTTCCATGGCTTTTGAGGGCACCAGTCCCACAAACGCGAGACCCAAGAGTCCTGTGTTTACTCTGCCCCATTTGCTCATCAGGTGAAGAGCAGTGCCATGCATAATCCTCTGTGACAAACAGATTTTCCCCAAGAATCCCATAAAGGACTTGGAAAGGACATTTATAGCTTCATAAAGCACTTTGCTAACGACTTGCTTTACCACTGCTAAATCAACTGCAATCATTTAGTGCTGTCCTCTTGTAACTTTCCACATTTGGTCTACAGGGAAAAGAGAAAAAAAAAAAAAAAGAGTGCTGACATTTGAAAAATAAATCTCAACCCATATTAGATGGGGTTAATTAAAATGACTTGCTGGGTAATGAGCTACAAAAAA
>VZTU01004340.1:27851-51935 GCA_013400835.1 Zapornia atra
AAAAAAGAAGAAAAAAGGAGAGATCAATCAGTCAGTGCAATTAAAATCCAGTTAGCCCTGCTCCGTGTTGGTGTGGGCAGTGCCAGTCACCCTGGCCCCGTGGCATGGGGCTCACCTCACAGCTGAGCCTGTGCATCCTCCTGTGATGAATAATCCTTTCCAATAACACCTCCTTCATCCCTGCAAGGCGACATGATGGGGCTCTCGCCTTTCCTGGGATGAAATAACCCCCACGGGTGCTCCCACAGGCGAGAGGAGCAGCCAAGGCATGCTTGGCAAGGCATCGGGCACTGGCAAGCTTCTGCCCAGGGCAAGAAAATGCTTCTGCTGTTCTTTTTCCCAGAATTTCTTGCCCCATCCCCTCAAACAGACCAATTCCTTCGTTGCTGGAAGAGCCAGTGCTGGTGTCTGAGCCTGCGCACCGTGCCGAGCCCCTCGGCTGCCCTGGCTCCAGGCGCAGCACGTGCTTTGAGACCTGGATGGGGTCGATACAGCAGGAAAGTCAGAGGATGTTTGGAGAAGAAGAAAAAAAGCAACAAAGGGAGGAGAAAAAAAAAAAGAAAAAGACAATCTGAACAAAATACACGGTTTCATCCCCAGAAAGGTGCCTTTCAGGCAGGTAGATTGCAGTGCGGATTAACTGCGAGGGGAGCATTTTATAACATCATCGCAGGCACCCTGTGTATTTGAAAATGGAATTACAGAATGAAATGTAGCTGCATCTCTGGAGTGGAGGAGGTCAGTGCTCTATTGTGGAGCGAAGCTGGGCTGTGCATTCTCTCAGCATTTTGCAGCTTCTGCTCCAAAATTCATGTAAACATCTGCCTTAGTTTAAGTGCTTCCTTAATACCCGGGTTTTACTGAGCAAGGGCCTGGTTCAGATAAATGCAGTACAAGGTTTCTGCTTTCTAAAGCTCTTATTAAGTGGCAGAACAAAATGGGCAAAACTTGCTGGTAAAAGGAGCCTGGCTGGCAGCGCTGGAGAAAAGTGGCCTTTATTCATCTTCTGAACAGGTACATTCAGACAAGCAGTGATAAAAGCCCTCTGAGCTTCCCTGCCCAGCCCCAGAGGACAATATACAGAGACAGAGAGGAAGCTTTGCCTTGCAAGCTTGCCACCCAATCCATCCAGCATACACTAAATAACAATAATGGCCCTTTTTCACTGATTCTCTCTGGAGACTGTCATCTGAGTTACCAACCTGGGGAATGGCAGCAGGGGCTTGGGGAGGGGGAGAGGTGGCAGGGCTGAGCAGGGTCTCCCAGCAGTCAGGGATTTTAGTTGATTCCTTCTCAATTTGGGTTTGCCGAACCAGAAGCTGGTATTTCTGTACTTATTTACTAGACAGCTACACGATGCATCACGTGCTGGGTCCAAAACATTCACATGTCACCATTTTTAACCGTGTTTCTGAAAGGGGAGAAGGAGTTAAAACCAAACCAGAAGATGCACAGGGTTTTTTTTCCCCCCTCTCTCCAGCTTTCATCACCCCTTGTGTATTCAGACACACCACAGAGCTAACATACCTTTCAAATTTTTAAATAAATAAGTTATTACTGCACAAGCATCTGAGAACCTCCCCGATCTCCTCCCACTGTTCTTTCTTCCCCAGCTGTGTTTTCCGTGCGCACAATGAGAACCAGGGCAGAACCGACCAAAATCAGCAGGAGGCTAAATAGGGAGAGGGAAAAGCATCTTCTGTTCCTAGTGCCCACGGGAGAGAGCTCTCCTCCCATCTTGCTCTCACTCCCATTATTCTGCCGTTAAGAATGAGGCACAGCTGTGATGACTATGTAGGAGGAGAAGCCCTGGATGGGGCTTGATAAGAAACCCTTTCTCCTGCTCACACACACAGAGCAAAGGAGAGGAGAAAATTCCTACTTGTCACCAGCAGCAATGCAGGCAGCGTTAAGGGGATCCAGGATTTTGGGTGTCAGACTTCAGGCTGTTCACCAGCAACAACTGGCATTGCAGCATGGAGCCTTTCCCTCCTAATGTGGGCCCAAATAATTGATAAGTGCTGTCAGAAAAGGTTTGAATGAAGGCAACTGTACCAACAAGCCATACGTGGAGGCTTTTATTTATTCCAGCAAAGCCCCTGGTGCGTGACCCTGTGAATCAGAAGGATGGTCACACACAGACTTCAGATTTAATTTTCTTAAATAATGTATTGTTAGAAAGGATGAGAGCTGGGGAAGTGCTCTGGCAAGTCTCTTTGTGTGATATACTGAAGGCAGCTCTGAAATACCATCGCTGCGATACAGCCCTTCCTTTGGAGGACAGGGCAGAGCATCGATCCAGATTTAAGCCTGTGTAGAAACTGGATCATGTGCGAGAACACATGTAGAGAGTTGTTATGAAAACTCCTCTGCCTCCCTGCTGACAGTGATAAATATTCCTGAATTTTCCCCAGTGAGTGATGAGAGTGCTAGCCTTCACTGGGGGAAGGCAGAGCCAGAGAGACAAGTAGGAGAGCAGATCAGGAGTGAGGAGGATGAGGTCTTTATAAAGCGAGGGGGAATCTAGCCAACTGAGGATGAAATGTTTTGACAAAGCTGAATATCTACTCAGGGCTGGGAGAGCTCTGGGTGCTGCAGTCACAGGCTGGAGTGTGCTCCAGCAGCTCAGGATGGATGCGACCCCCCCTCCACAGCAATATCACAGCGCATCGAGACTGGAGTGAGTTCACTCTTCACACCTCAGGAAGACTGAAGCATCTCCCCCACACTTTCACAGCCAGCAAAAGCATTCACTTTTTCTTAAAGGATGGCACTAAGCAAACAAATGGGAGTATAAGCTATTCATCACTGTCAGAAAATGAGTCTTCGACTTCTATGAAGTTCAAAGGGTAAAACACAGAAGTGGGCACGCTCGGCTGCACCTGAGCTGCCTTCAGAATAGCTCTGGTCTCAAGATGCATGTGCATTTTTAATTATCTGTGTTGAGAGAGGGTGTTTTGGTAACTAGAGTAAGGATGGGAGAATAAATATAAATCCCTTTTTCAGAATGATTTTTTTTTTCATAGAAACCAAGCCAAGGTTTGTGCACACCATCACTTTTATATCCAGACTTGAAAGACTCCAGATCTAGCACAGGGATATTCGCTGGAGGGAGATGGGAGCTCCTGACTCAGAGCAGTCACTAGCAAGAGTCAGCAGACAGACTCCACTCATGTCTTCCTCACTAGTTCTCAGTTTTGTCCCAGAAGTAACACAATCCAGTTCTCTGCTCCCCCCACCCAAAAGCACTGAGCACCAATGTCAGGAGCTGCAGAGAGACTTCAGGACGTAACTAGCATTGAGGGTGGAAGAATCATCCTCTTTCTTGAAAACTTGGCAGGACTCCCTCTAGTAAAAAGCAGATAAAAAAAAAAAAAGCCTGTGTCATTAAAAAAAAAGGCATGGGTTAAAGAAATTATCAGCTGAGATATAGATGCCAGAGGAGCCTGTTGCCTTCAGAAAACACTTATCAGCATCTTTGTCAGAAGGAAGCCTTATTCTCCTCTTTTTTCACAAGCTACCAAAGATGATGGGACACAGAAATAAATGATGAATGAAAGGCCTTAATTAAACACAAACCAAGAGGGACTTTGTGCGCTGTGCTTTAATTCAGTTTCCTGACACCACTTCATAAGCCTGAGGACAACGTCTTACTTGCATTTTGTAATGCAAATGAACTGCTGCACTAGCAACCTTCACACCCTATCCCAAGAGAAAAGAGGGGAGAGTTGAAAGCTTTGGAAAAAACACCTCTAAGGGGCCAGGAGGAATTAGCCATTTCTGAGAAAAATGCTGCAGCAAGCAGCTTGCTTGGGCTCCTAAAGAAAAGCCCTGTGAGCTCTGAACATCCTCCCCAGCCCACCCTGGTTAGGTGGGATTCCCCTGGCAGCTGCCTGGAGTAGCCCAAGGATGAGAGAAGGGGCTCCCATGGTCTGAAACCAGTGGCTGTGGGAGGGAGGCATGGGGGAAAGGGGCTTTGTATGTTCAGCTTTTCACAGCAGATGAGCTCTGATAAATTGGGCTCCCAGAGCTCTGAGCGTATGTCGGTCCCTGCAGGTACCTGCACGTGCATCACGAAACCTACTTTTGCCTCTGAACAGGAGAGGGTCACCAACCCCATCAAAGCAATAAGAAATAGCTTCCCAAATCCTTTCAGAACCTTCATATTTTCTACCCAAAACATCTTTACACCCATCTGGGGCTGACCTGAATAGCTGGTCCCTGCAGCCAGGATGGTAAAGGCAAAAAGAAAAGGGTCAGGTACCAGTGTTGGACTATTCCCCTATAAACACACAGTCACTAACCACAACATCAGCACCTTGAGAATACAAAGGTGATGCCCAAAGCAGCATTTGATCTTCAGCCCACATCACCGTACGGCGCCGAGAGAACTGAAAAAGCGTTCCCTTTGTGAGCTCTTTCTTTCCTTTCTCCCCTAGTCTTCCCAGATCTAATAAACAGGGCTAATAGACAACTACATCCAGAGATTTACTGCATTTAAGCCTGACACGAGGATCCAGAGATGAAGCCCTTAAGAGCTGATTTGTATTCAGGGCGAGCGGTTGGCTGGGGGAGCGGTGCCAAACACAGCGCTGAAATTCCTGATTTCGCAGTGGAAGACTTAAAAGGCTACGGGCACAATGTCACCCCAGATGGTCTGAACTCCCTTCATGAGTTTTTTAATAAGACTCCCAAGTTCTCTGTTTGGGTTATGGGAGGATTTATGGGTTTAGAGAAGAGCGGTTCTCAATACATCTTATCAAAAGTTCAAACAGGAGAATAACTCTTTGCAGACAAGTGACAGCGGCTGGGGCTGGTGACAAGGGAGCTGGCTCCTGCAGCAGGATGTGCTCTTGTTCTTGACTCAGTGCCTGAACTCGTCTCCTCTTTCCCAGGTCAGCCTGGATGCTGAAGAAAGGGCGAAGATGCAGGATGCTCATTCACAACCTGCATAGCATTCCTGTTTGCCTCCAGTATTGCATTTCAAGAAAGCTAGAAATATTTATCAAGCCTTTTTCTTCAGGAAACAATCAGGAAGCAGAACCTCTCCCCCATATGATCCCAGGAGCTCGCTGATTTTGGGGTGGTCTCACAGAACAGTCAATGTCAGAAAGACTTCGCAGAGCTGATCCAGGCTCATACGAAACACAGAGCCCAAGGCCCTGCTGAAGGAAGGGCAGGTACCATTTGCATCCTAACATGAACCCATCTCGTACATCCTCCTGGGAGGCTGGGCATCTAACTGGCAGACCTGTCTCTGCTGGCAGAGCGCAGCTCATTGAATACTGGAGTCAGACTCGCTACTCATCTCTGGCGGACAAAATGACAGCTCCATGCTCCATCATCAATATTAATCGGCTCATTAACAAAGGCTTGTAAAACCAGTCCCAGGGATAGGGGGAAGGGAAGGGGTGGAAAAAAAAAGGGATGAAATCAGCAAACCGATCTGTCTTTGAGATTTTTAAGCTTTTGACTATAGATTTCTTTCCTCTACTCAGAGTCAGGCAGAGCAGGGAAGGGGCGAGACCCGTGCAGTTAAACAAATCAATTGATGAATTTTCTCCATGACATTCAGGGGCTGAATCCTGGGTTAATCGTAAAAAGGCACTGCCAGAGGATTTTAATAAATCCCTTTAATTAAGTGATATGTTTTAGAATTAAATTATGATGAAAACTATAAATCCTTTCCCAATGAATGGAGTTCAGGGTGCACAGAGGGAAAAGGGCATTCCTCTCCTTTTATCTCTCTTTTTTCCACCCCTTAATACAATAGGATTCAAACAATTAATTATCAAACAATACAGGAAGCCATGTCATTTGTCACCCTGCAATCCAGCCTTTTAAATTAGTGGGATTTAACCTTGTGCTAACTAATCCTGTACTAGCAGGATGGTTTAACTTTTTTTTTTCCTGTTTTGCTTTGCTCCAAGATAGTTCCCCATGGCTGAGGTTGGTGCCATACTGCAACCATCTCTGAATGCAGGTGGTTCCATGGGATGTCTGACCAGCATCCCCCCTTCAGCACGAGCAAGGTCCATGACCTCTGCTTGCCAATGCCCCTTTAGAGACCCACGCATCATCCCCAACACAGTGTTCAAGCAGCCAGCCCCAATGATACACAGTGTGTTACTCACGCCACAACTACTGATGGAAAGCCCAGTAAAATCCCATTGTGCATGAGGGGTTTACACTGAGAAACTACAATAAACTGGCACAAGGTAGATGGGTCACTTGTCCCTGACCCCAAGAGACTTTGCTCGTGCACCTCATTGATAATCACAGCCAGCAGCAGCACTGAGACCTGCTCAGCACCAGCTTTGGCAGGACCAGGCTGGTCCTGCTCCTGCACTGATCCCCAGAGACACACAGCAAGTGCTTGTGTCTTTTGTGGTACATCATTTCTTAAAATGAGAAGCATCCCAGCAGGGCCAAGCTTGGCACCCTGCAAGGTGCAAACGGCTATCAGACAGGGACATGTAGGTAGAATGAGAAAAAAACCCTGTATCATTCACCCACAACCAGACCTAAGGAAGGATGGAGAGGAGCTCCTGGCTGTAGCTTGATGGTTTGTAGAGAAGGGGGCTGGTAGTGAGAGGAGAATTACAGGGGGATGCAGACGAGGGACAGATGTGTCTTGCTGCGATGCTCACACCACCCTTCCCGTGCATCTGTGCTGAGGTGGCTCTGCAGAGACTGTTTTGCAATTGCTGGTTTATCTTGTGCATTGAGCACAGAGCTCACACAGTTCAGAACAGGGAAACCTTGAACCAGGGCAGCTGAGAGCAGGAATGAAAGGAGCTGCATAAAACCAGTTTGGAAATTAAAAAAACAAGCCAAACAACCTTCTCCCCCCTCCCACATACAGTGAGCCAGCAGTGTGCTCTTGCAGCTTGCAAGGCCAATGGGATCCTGGGCTCCATCAGCAGAGGGGTGGCAGCAGGGACAGGGAGGGGATTGTCCCTCTCTGCTCTGCCCTCGTGAGGCCCCATCTGGAGTCCTGTGTCCAGAGCTGGGGCCCCCAATACAAGAAAGATGTGAAATGGTTGGAGAGGGGTCAGAGGAGCCACGAGGATGATCAGAGGGCTGGAGCAGCTGCCCTACAAAGAGAGGCTGAGGGAGCTGGGCTGGTTCAGCCTGGAGAAGAGAAGGCTGTGGGGGGACCTCATTGCAGCCTGCCAGTCCCTGAAGGGAGCTTATAAGCAGGAGGGGATTCAACTTTTTAAAAGGGTAGATAATGGCAGGACAAGGGGGATGGATTAAAACTAAAGGAAGGAAGGGTTAGATTAGATATTAGGGGGAAGTTTTTTACAGAGAGAGTGGTGAGGTGCTGGAACAGGCTGCCCAGAGAAGTAGTGGATGCCCCGTCCCTGGGGGCGTTCAAGGCCAGGTTGGATGGGGCTCTGGGCAACCTTGTGTAGCTCCAGGCCTGGGGTTGGTGGCCCTGCCTGTGGCAGGGGGGTTGGGGCTCTATGATCCTTTGGGTCCCTTCCAACCCAGACCATTCTATGATTCTATGATACACAGCACTGTACACAAAGCTTTACCTGCTTGCTGGGCTGCCTGATCCATCACCATTTTGTTGTATAACACAAGAGCTGTCTCACTGCAGCACAGAGTCAATAAGGATGGAAGAGAAACTTAAAAACAAGAAAGATTGTTCCCCAAGATACAGCCTTGTCGCAGCCAAGGCAAACAGCAGCTCTTTGTTAGCATATTTACCTTGTTCCACCATCATTAGACTTGCTACATAAATAGAACTGTTCATTTTCTTCTCCCAGCCAGCTCACCTCCTCCGTTGGGACACCAGTGCAAACAGCTCAGGGTACCAGGCCATTGTAATATCCTTTTCTAACACAGCTGATAGGAACTTCAAGAAGAAAGAAAGAGTAAAGAAAAATATCCAGTTGGAGATGTTGAAAAACAAGGTGAGGGAAAGACAATAAAGTAGCATAAGGCACTGAGAAGATAGAGAGATTAGTAACAAGAACTTTCTTAATACTACCTATTCTGTTGCTGCAGGAGGACTGGTGCCCTGCTGCTGTTTCTGAAACCCACGGAGATGCACCAGTACCACATTTGTTGTTTTCCCAAGTCTTGGTCTTTTACTATGCAATCTACCCCCAAACCATCAGCTTCACAACTGTTTCTCACAGTTAACTGTTTCTCATAAACCTTCTCCAGGCAGAAAGTACTTTGGGGTCTGATAAATTAGCAGAATTTTTTAATGTTCATTTAAAAAAAAAAACCCAAATCTGTTATTCAAATTAAAAAATTCCCAACAAACCCAAACTTAAATCCTGGTAAGATTTTTCAGTTTGCTAGTGCTGCCAGCAATAAGCCCTCTGACTTAACCTCAGCTTGATTTCAAAGCACAAACACACCTAAAGTAAAGTTCTGAGCCCTTACCAGTTTGCAAAGAAGAAGCCCCCAGCAGCTGCTGGTGGAAGCCTCAGCATTCTCAACACAAACCTGAACACTTCTCAGTAGGAAGGAAGACACAGGTATCCCAGAGATTTCCCACCCTGAAAATATTTTCTGGGGCTTTTAATGTATTTTGCCATAAAATCCCACCACTGACAGAACAGGGGCATTCACCAACATCACCTCAGGGTGGCAGGTATGTATCTTACCTCTTTATTGCCCAGCAGCCCATGATCCTGTGCTTCTCTGTTTCTGGCATGATGCAAAACCCCACAGGAATCCCAAGAAATGCTAAGGGGTGAGAAGGTGGAGCAGAAGCTGCTCTTTACTCATCCCTTAGTGAAACAGAGGGCCATAAATTTCCCAATTAAAGTTCTCTTGGAAGATAGCAATTGATGAAACATAACTTATTGCTGGTAAAACACAATTGTTTTCAATAATTAATATACAAGATACCTTTAAGAAAGGCAGAGGTCTTGCAGAGTGGAAGGTGCAATTATTGTTTCATTAAAGATTGATTACATGTGTGGCCAGTCATTTGAATAATGGCTCTGCTGACACCTTAAATGGAATGATAAATGAGGCTGGGTCCACTGCTGTGACTGGATGCACAAGTTGACTCTTGAATGCTAGTGAGAAACAGCAGCATCTTTCCAGCCCAAAAGGTCATCTGAAATATTAAAGAGCTGAAGATCAAGTAACTATGAATAAGGTCAAACAGAGTGTTATGGTGACAGGACTGGAATTAATTGAGTTATAATTGTCCTACATTAATGCATTCATTTTTATTTTATTTTTGTTATGAATCCAAAGGGATGCCCTGGCTCAGAAGTGAAAGGCAGGGTGTTTGTAACCAGCTGCTGCAGAACAGTCTCTCTGCTCAGGGGGGCAAGGAAGGTGCCTGTTTTAAATGAGGGGAGCCATCTGTAAAAGGGCAGTTGCCCATGATAGCAGTGTCACCTGCCTGTGGGAAAAGTGCCATGGAATCTCTAGGAGGGAGAGTAGCCTCATCTTGCCCATCAGCAGAGCCTGTGGGTCTCCCTGTCAAGCAGGATCAGGTGTTTTGGGCAGGGAGGGCAGAAACATGGTGGCATTTCTGAGGCTGCAGCATGGTGAAACCTGGTAAAGTGCCCATTAAATCCTCTTCCCAAACCCGAACAGGGAGCCTGGTGGGATGCTCATCATTGCCACTTGCACACAGTGCTGAGCAAGGTGGATCCAAACTCTTTGAGCTGGGGCTGGTGGCCGGGGGGTTTGCAGGAGGAGATGGAGCCCTTGATTTGCTTCCAGTAGCCATTGGCAGCCGCCTACACAGTCATTGCACACTCCTGTACCTCTAACTCCCCTCAAAGGAAACAGGAAAGGAAAGCATCCGAAGCAGATCGTCTGAGGGAACAGAGGGGGGAATGCATCTGTTGCCAAAAGTACAGCTTGCAGGTGAGCCCTGTGCTCAGGAAGGTGAGTGATGCTCTGTGGGTGTGCATGCTGAAAGCTCTTTGTGCTATGGACTGAAGGGACAGCAGCCTGGGATGTGTATTGCTGAGGCTATCAGCAAGGCTTCTCCCCTCACTGCTTCTCACAAACCCCTATGCTAGCATCGGCAGTGCGAAGCCCACAATGCCCTGGCTGTTGCATCCTTGGGTTGTTGTGGCTGGAGCAAGCAGAGCAGGGATGAAGCAATCCCCTCTTCTCAATGGCAAAGCAGGGAGTGAGCCAACACCAACGTCCCTCTGCAGCCAGCAAAGTTTGCAAGGCAGGAATTACAGTAAGAAAGAACAAGTATATGTTGGAAGTAACTGCCCTGATTATATTCATGATCGGTTTTGCCCTAGACCACAGCGCTGAGGAGACCCTCTTCTATCAAAGTCAATTAAATGGTTGCTATTCTCCTAAAACCCAGCAATAAAACAAGGGCTGTACCTATCCATTAAACTGCAGCACACATCCATTAAACTCGCTTTTGCTGCTGCAGTTCATTTACTGCCAGGTTTGGACTTGATTCTGATCTCGTTTACATGAGTTTTACCCTGGAGTAATAGCAGAGACTTTGCAAAGTCAGTACATCCGATTTACTCCAGCCTGGTACAGACACCTATACAGTTACAAAGGGGATGAGCCAGATACTTTCATTTCAAAGACCTGCAAATAATCTTTGTGCATCAATAAACTCCAGAGATTAATGGCTTGCTGATCAGCCAGGTTATTCTACTCACGTGCAAATCTATATGCTGCTCTATAAACAGATATCTTCTGGAGGTAGGAAAGCTTTCTCCCTGCATGTTCAGGAAATCTGTGCAGAAGAGGAGCACTGCCTGCAGGCTCCTCCTGTGCCCTCAGATCTTGGGAATTAAAATTGGAGTTGATGATGGAGGGTGAAATGCTGGGGCAGGCTGGGCCCCCTGCACAAAGCACGTCTCCCTGTGCATAATGAGCTTCATTCCCAAGTTTGCAGCAGAGGATCCTGAGCTGGGAAGCTCCAGGCCCTCAGCTGAGCTCAGTTGTCAAACTAAATCACTTAAGAAGAACAAAAGTTTTTTTCCTCTTGTATGAAACTTGGCTGGGAGTTCGCTTGTGTCAAGAGGAGTAATGCTTTTAAGTTTGGGACTTTCTCCTCTGTTTTATCAGACACCAAGAGCTTTACTGGATCTTTACCATCAGCCATGCCAATCCTTTTAAAATAAACCTTCAGGAAAGTGTCTTGAGCTTCCTTCCCGTGTGATTTAGTCTGTGTGATCCTGCTCTGGTGGGGGGGGTTGGACTAGATGATCTTTTGAGGTCCCTTCTGACTCCTAATGTTCTGGGATTCTTCCCAAGATTGAAATCCCATCTCTCTTCCATCCCCCCCAAGAGCTCTAGTAGTGTCCTGGGCACAGGAAATGTATGTTCCCTCCTGTGCATTCAGGTGTTGTCATATATATGGTGTTGGGGATGGTGTGATGGCAGCTACAGCTCAGCCACCAGGCACAGACTGTAGTGCTTGCAGGAAGCTTAACTTCTATAACTACTGTTGGTGTTTCAATGAGCTCACAGGGCATCTGCTCAGCCAATGCAAGACAAGGTGTTGAAATTATTGGCACTTTAAAGATGCCTCTACTTTCTTAAGGTTTCTTTAAGAAGGGTTGAAGAAGTCTCACGGTAGTTTTCTTAAAAGGAACTCAAGATTTAACAGGGGAATGGTGGAACGGTAGAAAAGGGAAAGGAGAAATCCATGTTCACCTGTGGGCAGAGCACAAGGGAAGTACAGCAAGCAGGGGGACACTTTCACAAGCATCCACTCCATAAAACCTTGTGTCCCAGTGACTTTCATACCAGGTTGAGATGACTTCTTTGAACAGAAGATCCCGACATCCCAGCAGGCACCAATACCTCCATCCCTTTGCCTCCCTGCAGACTGCCCCGTTTCTCAGCCCTCTGCTCCAAGGACCTGTGGATGCCCAGAAGGAAACGTGCAGGAGAAGGCAGGCACTGAGGGCTTAGTTTTGGGTGATGTGCTTGATGTGCCTTTGGGGTGACCCATGGTTACAGCTTTCATTCTGCCTTCAGAGCAGCTGCAGGCACAAAGCTGTGACGCTCCATGGCAATCAGCAGGGATGTAATGAACCTGATGAAGAAGAACAGAAAAGGTCACCCTGCCCTTGTCTATTAACATGGCCCTAAAGAAAGACCCAGTGACTAATTAAAACTCTGGGCTTCACAGCTAGGAATACTAATCCCTACATCTGTACTGGCCTTAATTATCTACCTCTATGTGCTTCTTCATGAAGGGGAAAAACAACATATATTCAATCTAATTGGCTTAATTTTTATAACTGTGTTCCCCCCCTGAGATCCATTTCTAAACCAATTTGGACTCATCTTTCAATATCCTTTTCTTACATCCTTATGATCATCTCATTCACTGTAATTTGGAAAGAAGCCCCATGAAAGGAAGAAAAAAAAACCCCAAGTTTCTTTTGTTTTATGAGGTGCATGATGTGAATTTTCTGATGGCATGACTTCTGGGTCTCCTCCTAAGCAATCCTATTTTTTAATTCCTGACTGGGAATAAAACCTACATTTTTAAGAAAGAAGATGAATAACAGCAGCAGCAACACTCCTGTGTTTGTGGTGGAATTGTCTCAATTTCAAAACCAAGATAGGCCGACTTTGTAAATGAAAGGTTCAGCTTCACAGAGGAATAAATTCATTCACACACAGGAGGGCTGATTGGTCTCTCCCTGCCCCCTAGTCCGTAAATCTTGGGCCCTGAGCCATTCTCTGAGCAGTCTGAACCCTCCAGAAATACCCTGCAAAGGATGGAGTTTGCAAAGGGGGGTTAGTTTTATTCCTTTGTGATTTGGACTTTAATTATTAAAGACAAAAGAAAAAAAAAAAGGAAAAAAGAGAAAAAGGTGAGCGGTCTGAGATTGATAGCATCCAATAAAAGCTCTGTACACAGTGATTTACACAGCCACAACAGTGGTCTGACTCCAGTGAGAAAAATACATGGCTCTGTATGACTTATGAACACCCACCTGGGACTTTCAAAATACACATAACACCAAACCAGCAGGTCAGCAACCCCGTCAGTGATCTCCACTGGACACCAACTCAGGGAACAGCCCCCTGAAATAGAATCATAGAATCACAGACTGGTCTGGGACCCCAAGGATCATACCTTCTGCCACAGGCAGGGCCACCAACCTCCAGGCCTGGATCTACACAAGGTTGCCCAGGGCCCCATCCAACCTGGCCTTGAACATCTCCAGGGACGGGGCACCCACCCCCTCTCTGGGCAGCCTGTTCCAGCCCCTTACCACTCTCTCTGGAAAGAACTTCCCCCTACTATCTAATCTAAAGCTTCCCTCCTTTAGCTTCACTCCATCCCCCTTGTCCTGCCATTATCTACCTTTTTAAAAAGCTGATTCCCCTCCTGTTTCTCTGCTCCCTTCAGGGACTGGCAGGCTGCAATGAGGTCCCCCTGCAGCCTTCTCTTCTCTAGGCTGAACAAGCCCAGCTCCCTCAGCCTCGCTTTGTAGGGGAGCTGCTCCAGCCCTCTGTGCATGTTTGTGTATTTTTTTAAACCACGTTCCCATTGATCCTCAGCAAGGACACACTGAGGACCACAGAGATGGGGGATGTACCTGCAGATTCCCGATCACAGCTTTACATTCGTTTTCATGGCCAGCTGCACTAAAGCCCTCAAAACCAAGGGATTTTTGGGGGGTTTATTTTGCTCTTTGAACTTCCTAGGTTGAGGTCTCTGTGGCTGCAGATGCTGACCCCAGCCCCATGTCTCGCCAGCAGAGTGGAGCTGGGGAACGATGCCAGAGGGCCAGATTTTGCAGAGGGAGTTGACTGCCTAAATCCCTTTTAAAACACAGGTCTAAAAGTGTGATTAACTCTGTCTTTGGCTGCCTAAAGATAAAGCAACTAGTATCAGTTGTGCTTTAAAACCGGGGTCCCTCAGTTTGGTGGGGATGTGAAGCAGCTTCTGAAAGCTTTTGGTCCCGCCTGCCTGAGGAGACTGCAACCAGACTGCAGCAGCGATGCTACCTTCAAAAAAAAAAGATGTATTCCCTTTTTAATCAATTCTTCAATGTTTCCATACCTCTGCTGCATAGGAGCCCACATCTGGGAGTCTCACAGGGTAAATAATAGCAGAGGGAAAGAATAATTTAGTGTGTGAGGTGTAGGAGTTAAGAAAGGTTCCCAGTGAAGAACTGAAAAGCACTGGGGAGTTGAGGAAGATGAGCAGGGAGGAAGGACTCAGGGATGTGATGATGTGGGGGAGACATGGAGGTTTGCTAAAGGAAGGAGAGGGAAAAGAGCCCCTAATTTCTGTTCCTCTCTGTGGCGATGGGTATCATCCCTGTTCCCTGAAAACACACACTACTGTCAGTGCCCCTTTCCCTGGAGCAGTGACAAGTTATGGAGTGTGAGAAGCCTTCAAAACATATTGATATTTATGGGACATCATTTCATTTGCAAGCCATTACAGAGAACCTCAAGCTGGGCACGGAGATGAACACCATAATCCTGCCTCCTCCTGCTTGTTTTCCCTTTCCCCCACCCCTCCTGAGATCCAAAGCACGCCTTAGCACCAAAATATATATATAGCCAGCCTAAAAGCAATGGAATAAATGAGTCAGCAGCACCCGAGTTCAGTAATGAGACAACTCCTGTGAGCAAAAGATGGAGAGAACAACGTGCTGTAGGTAAGCTCTGTAGTATCAGCCCCATGCCGATGGTCCCTCTCCAAAGGGATATTTCATCTTGTTTTCTGGGAGGGAAGGGAGTGCTCCTGGTCCTGCTGGCCTGGACGAGGGGCGGAAGCTCATCGGTGGGGACAGATGGACCCGTCTGTGAGTCACGGCGGGCAGGATCCTCGTGGCAGACGGCAACAGGGAAAAAACCAACTCTGTGTGGTGGCGATCTGCCCGTCTCCCCATCCACACCAGCAAAGCACTGGGGAAGTGTCGAGCAGGAGCAGCCTTTGTGAGGGGCCCATCCCTGCTGGGATGCTCTGGAGAGGAATCAGGTCCTTGGAGGGACATTCCTCAGGGTGGCTGGAAGGTGGGCAGCTCTCAACCTTTGTCTGCAGCACTGAATCCAGCCCTGGAGCTTCAACCAGAGAGGAACTAACCCAGAAACCATGGGGAGATGATGAAAAAGTCATTTAGCACCGTGCAGGTGTATGCTCACACAGGGGGAAACGTGCGGGGGGAGAGGTAATCGGTTAGAAATGATTTCTAGCAGAAGTTGCTTGATCGTTAGCATATTAATGAAGTTTTTAATAATATGTTAACCTTTCCTCATTTCCTTCACCCTGGAAAAATCTCACCACTTCTTTGGTTCAGTGAAAAGGGCTGCCCTGGCAGGGGAAGCGGTTCTTCCAGATGATGTAGTTGTTAGATTCAGCATCAGAAATAGGTTCCTGTGAAAAAATGCTTTTGGTGGCTAAAGGTTCACTCTAATTGCTGGCATCCTGTCTGCAGGAACATCCAGCCCTCTGCAGCTCCAGGCCCAGCTCCCTTTGCAGGATAATCTCCTTTTTTAAAAATTTATCGTGTCGCTGGCATTTATTTATTCTTCAGTATTTTATTATCCCATAAGCAAACATGACTGGGTAAAAAAAAACCCAACTCAGCAGGGATAATAGATGCTTTGTAGGTGCCAAAAATAAAATATCAGCAGATGCTACACAGGAACTAAAGGTGTTAAAAAGCTTTTGCTGCTCACGCTCCTCAGGAAGCACTGCTCCTTCCTCTCTCCAAAAGTCTGTTTAGTGAATGAAACTAGTTTTCCCATTTCATACAGAAGACTCTAGTTACTAACCAAGGATGTGTACTAAGGCAAAGGAGATCTTTTCCTTCAGTCTCAGAGAAAAATAGCTTTGGATAAAATTGATTCCTTTGCTCCTTAAAGCCTTTTATTTCACACAGGTGGCTCATCCAGCCTTTCCTCAAACACAGTCAGCCCAGGCAGACAGTACAGATGATTACATATTATTTCTCCTCATTACTATCCTTGCCACAGGCTCAGAAACACCTCCTGCATCCAATGCCACTCTTAAAGGGCTAAGCTGAAACCAAAGCTCTGGACACACCACGGGATTGATGACTTCGCATCAGGCCTGGTCTGTTTGGTCTTGTAAGCTCCTATAATTTAATTTTCCTGCTGAGATTTATGAGCAGGGGTGGAAGGCCCTGCTTGTGGTATTTTGGATGAAAGCACTGGGCAGGGGGGTTGCAAACAGCTTTGCACTTTGGGGCTGAGTTGGAAGGGGAAAAGAAAACTGCACTAACGTCAGCAGCAGCACATTTTGAGATGCTGTGCAGCTCTGCAGAAAGAAGAGCCATGGAAACTTCTCACCAAGTACCTTGGAGTTGTTGATGGCAATGAAAATACTAATCTTTTCTTGATTGCCTGTCAACCAAAATTATTCATCCCGGGTGAGCAGATATTTGCAAGGCTGCATTTCTTTGGTATTTAAACATATGGGCAGGGGATCCATCACAGTGATAAATGAATCTCTGCAGATTTAGAAAATCAGCTACACCCCAAATCTGGACAGGGAATGAGAGCTTTTTCCCATCTTTGGGGGAGCTGGAGCATTGCTATCTCTACACGTCACATCGCAAGAGAAACCCGCCCTGGAGCAGGCGAAGCAGAGCCTGTCACAGATGGGAGATGCAGCTTGGGCTCACCACTGTCACAGCCAAAGGGGGTTGGGGACCACCAGGACCCAGGAGTCTGGACAGCAGTAAATAAAATTAACAGGTAAAATGGAAAGAGATGATTATCCCCTGTGGCATCCCACACAATAACTTTCTCAGCTGGATTTCCTGAACATCCTCCTGCTTGGTTCATATAGACCTGAGAGCTGATGCACCTCCATGAGCTCTGGGTTGGGAAGCCTGGCTTTGAAAAGCAGCCAGAGCCCCATTCCAGCCAGGAACTGTGGGGCTGGGGATGCCTGGGTACCTCTCTCTGTACCCTCATCATCCCAAATGAGCCTGATAAAAATGCAACTCCACATCCTGCATACAGGAACGAAGTGCATGGATCTGCTCCTCACCTGGTGCAATGGGACATGGTGCTGCTGGTGATGACAGAGCATCAGTGCACTGCATCAGCTGGGGAGAAGTCTAAGACTTTGGCTTTATTGAGTGCAGTTGAGAAAGTACCTTGATGCGATCCTCCCTATAAATCATCTATATAACACCTATAAATCTCATCAGTCAAAGGAAGCAACGCTCCATGATTTATTTTTACAGCTGGCTGAAAAATTTTCTTCAAAGCATCTCTTTTAGGACAAAATGGCTTTTTAACAATATGGGCATCTGGCAAAGTTTCTCATTTTGAAAAGTTTCTGAACTGTTTCTGAAGATTTCTGGAATTTTTGATTGGCAAAAGGAAAAAAAATAGAATATTTTGTCTTAGATTTTCTCCTTCTTCCCCACAAGAAAAGGGGTAAATATATTTCAACCAGATTTCACTTTACATTATTAATTATGTTTGGACTTCCACCAAGTTGGGGACACATTACAAGGCATCCACACACAGTGCTACATGATACAGAACAATCTCTGACCCAAGAAATGTACAGTCAGGCTTGAAATGTTAACAGATAAATTGTGAGAAAAGAAAACAGGCAGAAAAAGCTGCAGACTAGGAGATGGCGACACGCTGGAACCTGGCTGTGCATTCAGTCCCTTTACCCACCTCAAACCCCTCATGCCCTTGACTGAGTCATTTAAAGCATCCTCTCCCCAGCGTAAGGAGCTGTTACTCACATCTACTCCAGGCTCGTTCTTGCTCCTGTAGCTTCTCTCACCGTTTCCACTCATTGACCCCTATTTCCAGGCAAAGTCTTTCAGGGCTGCTGCAATAAATGATAATAGCAACTATATAATGAGATTCCCATTCCCCCCCCCCCTTCATTTTATTTTTCAGGCTTGATTACTGAACTCATATTTCCTCCAGATAATTTACACTATCTTGGCTGCAAACAAATGGGCAGTTTATTATCTACAATTGGCCTCTGCGAGACGACTGTGGATGTTCTTGTACCAATGGGTTTGAGCTCTGAGTTGGTGGGGTTTTTTTTACCTCTGAATGGTGTTTCTAAGCCCTTTCCCAGGCGAGGAGAGATAGTGCATTTGTTATTGATAGAATTTCCATTTAAATTGAGGATGTTGCTCAGTGCAACACGTGTACCAGTTAAACGAGACTCTTTCCTCCAGCAAAAGGCAGCAAATTATACAAAGGGAAAAAAAAATAATAATAATGTTGGGAAGGGGGTGGGGGAAAGGGAGAAATCACAAAACTTAATATGAAATCCAGCAGGATATATATGCCTGCAATAAAACATCTAGATCTTAATAAGGCTGTGGGTAAAGCTTGGATTACACGGGCAGCTTTATATGCTATCTGCTATTCAGCAGCTGCTTCTCTTGAAAGCTCCTTTCTCTGCTCGCCAATCCGATTAGCGCTCTAGAAAATTAGGAACAAAACAACATGAAATCTTTTGCTTTTAAAAAAACAAACAGGAAGGCAGCCGTGAGAAGGGGCTTGGATCAGCCCCAGGAAAGCCTTTTCAAGTAGATAATGACTCCACGGGACAGCTGTTTCAGGTGGATTTCCTTTTAGTCCCAAATCATTATTGGTACTGGAAATTAAAGGGAGGGATCTGCTGAGTGGGAGGAAGATGCATCCTGATGGGTCTGTGAGACCTTTGCAGCCCTGGGGAGAAGAAAGAAGGCTCTGGATCTGCAGGAGGAGGATGAGTCTCCTCTCCTCCAAGACCACACTTCACCAGCCCTGGAGCAACGCCTGGGCTGGGCAGCTTTTTGCAAGTAGATTAATGGGGTCCTGACCCACCCCCTTCTTCTTCCTCAGCTGGAGCCAGCTGGGCTCTCTTCCCAGGTTAAAATGCACTGACAGAGACCAGACCCTGAAGCTCTGCCCTTACATGTGCAGCCCCCAGGATGGGTTTGAACTAATCCAGAGTTCAGATCCAGGACATTGAGCCCACCAAAGCGAAGTCAGGCAGGTGGGACTGGTGACACAAAGATGTGCCTGTCTCTGTTGACTGGCAGCCCAGGGATAGGTGACTTCTAGCCAGGAGGGCCCTGTGCTACCTGGTGGGATGGTTCATCTCCACCCACCCTTGGCTGCTTTCTATTTCTAATCAGAAATAATAATAATAATAATATAAAAGCTTTGCTGATCACATGTTATCAGCTCTGGGCAGCTGGGGCAGGATCCTGGGGACATGCTCACGCCAGCCCAGGTCCCATCCTCCTGCCAACACCCTTACAAACCACCTTAAACCCTGCAAATAGTGGAAACCATCCAGCATCTGCTCTAGGAAATGCACTCAGGAATGGGCTCAGCTGGCCAGTCTGTCCCTGCTCCCAGTGCTGGGGACAAGGGAGGGAGAGCAGGAGCATAAGCTGCTTTCTAGGACTAATATGCTGAGCCATGTTTCTGTGCTGGGCTGGTTTGTTCCTCCCAGACAGCACAGGATCCACATGATAGGCTCTTTTCTTTTTTTCCTTCCCCATTTGCAGGGTCACCTCTAAGTCTAACTGACAGGTGGGAAGCAATCCGCTCCATATTGTACGTTGGCGGTTGCTACGGGGGAAGAAATGATTAATTTATCACCCATTCCAAGATCTGAAGAAAGGAAGATAGAAAGGGAAGGAGTGAAGGAAAAGAAAGAAGAAAAGGAGGGGGGGGAAAAACCCAACCCACCACCTTCAGAATAATTCTGCCTGAGCCTCACAGGAGCATTATTTACGGTCCAAAACTTCCACAACCTTCTGAATGTAAAACAGAATCACAGCATCCATAATGTTGTGCCCTGATCAGAGGGAAAAGACATCTGAGAAGGAATAAGAGGGAAATAATGGCATATTTTCAGCTAGCTGGGGAGATTGCAAAGGAATTTTAATTCCAGATATGCTGAACAAATTGCAGATAAGACTCTATGAGAATAAATAGTGTCTGGTCATAGATGAGCACAACTTGATTTTCACCCCTTTAAGTACAACGGTATCAATCTTTAGAGGGGAGGGAGTGAAAAAAATCAAAATCAAGGTGGCAAATGAATTATTCCTTGTATCTTTCTCCTTATGCAGGAGAAAAAAAAAAAACAAACCCCAAAACAACCTTCCAGTCTTCAGCATGTAACCAGAAGAGGAGATGGGGGATGCCCCATGGCCACGCTGGTGGAGGACTGGAGCCTTTTCCCAGCAACATGCAAGTGCTGGCTGGAAGAGGCAATGCAGCAGGAGCCTGTGTGTGGGGGTTCCCCGTTACTTTATCTGCAGTATTTAACACAAATATTTTGGGCCTGGAGCATCACTGACCTTATTAACAGTATTTAACAGCAAATAGCTGGCTTTCTACCAAGGGTCTCAAAGCCTTTTGGAAACATTTGTTTAATTAGGTTGTACAATACACACAGCAATGGAAATGCCAGACATGAAATGGGGAAATTGCAGGAAAAAGATAGGGAGCAAAGTATGGAGAAGTGTTCTACATCCCCCTCAGACCTACTAAAAATACATGTGGAGCGCTTTGTGTTTTCCAGCCCCTGGGAAAACACTAATTAATCCCCAGGGAGTTTGTATGTGGCAAGTGGAAAGAAACATTGGGGAGGATTTCTGGTCTCTTTTCTGTCCTATTTCAGGCTCTGTACTTGAGCCCCACTTTTCTTTGCTGGGCAGAGCAGTGTCCACTTGCAGCAGAGATGGAAGGGGCAGGAGGCAGCAGCATCAGTGCCCCGGGGACTTGGGCTGCTCAGGCTCATGGATGCTGTACGTTGCAGGCAGGCTTTGCCAGGCTTCCTTTAAAGGCAGGTGACAGGGACCATCAGCCAAGGCATTTTGGGGTGAGGTGACCCCTGCCATGCAGGTGGGATGCCCTGTGTGTGACATCCCTCCCAGTGTACGGCGCTGAGCGGGCTCTCCTGCTTGAAATAAATGTGCCAGCAGGATGGCTAATAGGAAGGTGGTTAACTTTGAGCATGAAACCATAAGGATGAGAAACAAGAGAGGCGATGTGGGACTGAACATCTTTTCCAAAGGTGTGTTCCAGTACTGATCTGTCCTTACCTGAATGCTGAGGCTAAATTGTGCATTATTTTTGCTCCTTGGACATCGGTGGACATGGGCTGTGGCGCTCCCCAGGCACTGCAGCACCCGGAGCTGGGGATACAGAACGGCTGGCTCCTGTTGTGTCAGTCCATGCTCAAAGACAGAGGTTCCTACAAAACCCATTTATATTCTTCAGCAGCAATAGATGGATTAGCAACTGTATTGTGCAGCAAAGGCACTCCCTGTCCGGGCCACAGCATGAACCAGACATGTTGCTTTCCTGGGCAGGCTTGGGCGGAAGCAGCAACTGAAATGCAAAGCAGGAAAAAAAGTGGGGTGGGGAGGAAGGAAAAGAAGGTATTTATATACAATAAACATTGTATATAAACAGTGCTTAGTGTTTCCTCCTGAAGAAACCTAAAGCATGGATTAATTTTTACACATTCTGCCTGCTCCACTAATGCCCTTCAGCAAGGTTAATCTTGGCCCAATGCAAGTTTGCAAATTAAATCTGTGACGATGCACAAACTTCCCATGTAGTTTGATTCAATTTCTTTCGTTCACCACCTGATATATGCATTTTGAATACACAAACACTTCCTCTTAGAGCAGATAATTCATGAATAGAGGCTCCCCTCCTTCCTTCTCCCCCTTTCTCCCTGTTGTGTGTCTTAATTAACGTTTCAAGTCTGGCAGCTTTTTGATTTCCGTTTCAACAGGGTTTCTGATCAGCCTGCTTGAAAGGAAAAACCTTAAAGAGGGGCAATTTCTTTCTGGTGCCTGCTCCTGCTTTCTCCTGAAATTCAACATCATGTTGGATTGCAGCAAGGAGCAGCTCCAGCTGGTTCTGACCTGCAGCAGAGATGCTTCAGCACTGGGGGAGATGGGGGCTAGAGGGAGATCCCAGATGTTTGGATGGGAATTATCACTGCAATCCCAGTAACCGAACTCCTGTGCATGGTGGAGGTACCCCACTACCAGGTCACGGTCCTGGCTCAGTCACCCAGGTGAAGTTTTTGCACTTAAAGAGGCACTGTCCATCCATCTTTCCCCTCTGGGTCCCCAGCCCCAGGGTGGCAGGGCAGCACCTGCCTTTCACAGGGCTGGGACCGTGGCTCAGCTATGCTAAGGGATGTCCCCAAGGTCACAGTGGCAGTCAGCACCAACATCATGCTCACCCAACTCTGTTGCCACCCAGTTCCACCCTGCCTCAGCCGAGGAAATGAAGGAAAAGGAAAACTTGCAGAGCTAAAGAGCAGCTGACAGAAAGCCAAGCACGATGCTGAGATCTTTTCTGCAAAGAGGAACATCTCGTTGTCAAATTAACATATTAATAATTAGTCAGAATGAGAACGTTGAGTCCCAGTGCAGGGCCTGAGACGGCAGGCTTGTGTTCTGTGTTCAGCTGTGTCGAGCAGCGATTCCAGGGGTGCTGCTGAGCGTGACAGCCCGTGCCTTACAAGATGTAATTTCAGCGCTTCAGAGCTCTCTTAGTTATGCATCTCTTAAAAAACAAGCGTGTTGGCTTCTCTCTGAAGGAGAGAAACAGCTTCTTCTTTAGGGTTTTCATGTGTTTGATTTCTTTGGGGTGTTTAATTTTGCTCTGGGCTATTTGAGAAAACCCATTAAATACAAGCATAAATTGCTAAGTTTTGTTTGCTGTGAAGGTAGAAACATGCAGGGCCTGTCTGAACTATTGAGTTTGTGCCTCTGGAGAAAATCACTTTGCTGCTGTGATGCCCCAGGATGGAAAAAATCTGCAGCCAGAGAAGTTACAAGGAATAAATGAAATGGCAATAGGTACCATAAATAAAACTACAGCACGTTAACGCTCCCCCTGCTTTGGAGATCAAAAAACAAAACCAGCTTTCAGTGTTGTGACTTGGGGACAACCCAATGAGAGCTCCAAATCCAGCACATTGTTTACGTGCCCAGCGAAGATGCTGGTACTGGAGGTCTTCTTGATGGAACCATCATTCCCTGCAGCTGGAAAGCCCTGAGGGAGGGATGAGTCGAGGGGAAATTGTTTCCAAGGCTGTACTGATCCAAAGCATCACTCCACAGCACCTTGTTGCAGGACAATCCTTGTGGACTAGAGCTTGGTGCTTGTGATTTTGCAGTGACAATCCCCAGTGGGTTTCTCACTGTGGTACAGCATCCTGCTGCTCCAGAGCAGCGATGAACACCAGCCCCATGGGGAAGCACTACAGACCTATTGCGCATCCCAGTATGTGGCTGTAGGCACTGAACCCCAGGACCAGTATTCCAGCTCAAGTCATGAAGCGGTACTTCTGTACTCTCCAGCATCAGTAGTGCCTCCTGGTTGAAAATCAGAGCTTGGGGGAAGCCAAAGCATTAAGGCTCTGGGGTTTTGGAGCACTGTGCAGTGGCAGGAGAGCAGCACTGGTTAAACAGCGACTGACAGACGTGGAGAACATCAGCCCAGGTTGCTTTCAAATGTTGCTCTTGTCTGAAAGTAAGAACAATGCACAGAAGGAAAACAGAAAAGAAGGACAGCCCCAAAGCCCCCACTGCAGAGACATGATTTATAGGCAACCATCACTTCCCATGTGCTGCTGTTGCGTTATGCAGCATGGCAGAGGAGAAAGCGGAGCAAAAAGGGAGAGCAGAATAGGTGGCTGTGTCAGGTAAGCTCAGAGTCAGCCCTCAGCAGCACCAAGCAGCTGAAGGGCCGCATCCTGAGTCATCACCTGCTGCAGAGCCTGTGCATGCGCTGCCCTGGCTGGGTGAAACACAACTTTTCTCTGGGAAGAAGGGGTCAGGAGCCAGAGCTGTTGAGCATTAGAGGCCGAGCACCGCCGACAGCCCTTCCACCAGTAATTCCCATTCCTGCTGCAAGCTGAGACATCACTGAGCCTTTCCAGCCAGGGGTGAAGGGCCTGAGCATCGCTGCTGCTGCAGGCTGCAGTCTTCACAGGGACCCTGCAGAGGATGGGACAAGCTGCTTTTGGCAGAGGGACACCAGGCGTGCGGTGCCAAGTGACACAACAATCAGCATGATGGAACTCACCTCTGCAGCAGCAGTCTCTCCTGCTCACATCACCCATGTTAAAAA